>SKCR01037429.1:0-73539 GCA_019454045.1 Zanthoxylum bungeanum
CTGACTCTTTTATTTTATATCTGTCTGGTTTATGAAGAAGCACATATACTAAAAAGAGAAGAGCCAAAAGAATGTGTGTTTGTTATAAATGTGCTCGTATGTTTTATGATACTCGTTGTCGATCTTTAGGAAATGGTGTCTGATAACCGCGAAGATAAGATTAATTTCATTAGAGATGGCTTTAGTAAGGAGTCTTTGGATGACATATCTAAAACTCTTGAGACGGATCTCAGTGGAAATGTGTATCATGAAATTCGCATGTTATATGCACAATTCCGTAAAGAAAGACAACAGTTAAGTCTCGGGAATCTGACTCTAAAAGACCCTGTTTGCCAATTTATAAGAAAATTGGATGGAAATCTTGTCTCTGACTCATAGACGTCATTCAAGCCATTACATTATTATAAATATTATATCTCTTTGTCTTTTCCTAATAATTGTAATTTTTTTTGTTATTTTCTCCGACAGGATCCAGGCTACTTTTTGACCTTTCACGATTTACTATTTTGCTACTAATCATCCTTTGGAAGATACTTGTGTTATTATTACTCACCATTTTCAGGTTCTATAAATTCAACTCATCATTGCACCTTTGAAGGCATCCAGATAAAAATGGAAGCTACTTCAAGAAGACGGGTTGAAAACATCTGTGTGTTTTGCGGTACCAGTGTTGGTGTTAAACCAGAATACGTAACAGTTGTTGGACAATTATGACCCATAGCATCACTATTTGTAAAAGACATGGTCTTCTTTATACAAATTAACTATGTGACATAGGAAATTGCTCTTTTATCATTTTGTAATTGGATTACTTAGATATATAAATGATAAAAGTCCATATGATTAGTACCGGATTAATAAGATATGAGACAGTATTAATCCATGAAAGGTCTAATCATTAAATATCCATAGTCGTAGTATTATCGAGACTGGACATCGATAATGTGGAATAGGCTAGTATTGCACTTGTGCTCGTTATGAAAGATTAACGGCATAGTTCTCATATATTTAAGTATTGGATACTTAAGCAAGTGTGATAGGAGGTTCTGTTTTCCGTTGTATCGGGAACAGCTTCGCTCTAGATAGACCCATCGGAATCTCATTGGTAGTATGACTATGTGTCTATGGGAATCCGAATCAGGGTAGGTGTATTTGGTCTTAACCTGAGACTTGCATCGCTAATACTTGCGACAATCAGTATAATTTGGTTTTGGTCGTCCGGGGCTTAAACAGGTTCTGCGTACGCCTCTTCTGGGTATACTGAGAATCGTAGTGTATTGGGTGTGATGTCGAGATGGAAATATCACTTCAGTCATATGGAGATGATGATCACGCAATGATACAGAACTAGTACTCATAAATGTTATAGCTATCGGGATAGTATGAATAGGTCATGATTATCCGATTAAAGAGACTAGTTGCTAGTGATCCGATATATGCTTCGTACGGAGCAAACACAATTCCAGCCTTAGGCCTAGCATGTGACATTTGATACTGGATCGTAATACTCAATACATAGTATATTATGCCTGATAAAGATTATGTATTCCTTTAAAGAATATTTCTGGAGAATTGGGTAGGCACGGTGCTTTGCTAGAAGCCAACCATGTCTTGTAAATTGGTAAGAACGTGGTTCTTAGTACACACGTATTTGGATAGTCCGATGAATGTATTTACTGCCAACATATCCAGAGATCTATTGGGTCGCCTCCCAAAGATTCACCAATGACATTTGACTTGAACAAAATTAATCTGGGATTAATTATGAGAGAGAAAATTAATCTAGGATTAATTACGGCAAGAATTAATCTCGGATTAATTGCCAAAGAGAAAATTAATCTGGGATTAATTGCGTCAAGAATTAATCTGGGATTAATTCGACTACAAGAGATAACGCGATTAATTTGGAATTAATCGGCAAAATAAATTTAATAGTTAAAATAGATATTTCTATTTAATTTATTTAATTGGGCTAAAATAATATATTGGATATATTAATTGAAATTGGATTTCAACTCGAAATTAAAATTGGATTTTAATTCATGTGAACGAATTAATTTGGAGTTAATTTGTAAACGACTTTAATAATAATTTTGCGAGGCATAATTATTTAATTGAATTAGATTTAATAATATCGCAACGGCAAATTCGTTTAGTTCGGAATTAAACAAACCTGGGTCCGAGCGAAGTTGCGTGTTGGATTAGCCGACTTAAATTTGGAATTTAAAAGTGGTGGGACCCACTTCACTTACATCAACATATTTGACATGTGATGGAATTGGTTGGACTTGATTTAAGGATTTAATTTGGTTGAGTAAAGTTTGGCTTTACTTATAAAACACACAAACCAAATCCTACACACCAACTTTATATATAAAAGCAAGTCAACTTTGGAAGCATGACTAACTATTCATCTTCTCCATATTTTCTCTACATTGTCGTGAATGGCTCTCTCTCTTTTGGAAAATTTTATTTCAATTTTCCTTTAAAGCTAGCACTTTTGGAGTTGATCAAGGTGATAGGGAGACTCAACCAAGTGTTGGGAACACTAAAAGAAAGCTTGGAGCTTCCGAAATACATAGAAAAAGTTTTGAATCTCATCCAATCAATGTGAGTATTTCCACAACTCCCTTTATTTCATTCACACACAAATCATCTTAGAGATCCTTGGCATGTTCTAGGAACACTAACAACAGTGACACAGGAATTGGGTCGAGTCATTGCTGCAATGAATATGCACTTAGTATATGGAGGTGGCAATCTTGGACTAATGGGGATCGTTTCAAAGGCTGTACAGGATGGAGGCATTCAAGTCTTGGGAATCATCCCAAAACCCTTGGCGGAGGCGAATCTTATTGGATCATCAAACGGCGGGGAACTAATCGTGCCAGGTATGTCTGAACGACTGGTAGAGATGATTAACTGTGCTGATTCTTTTATTGCTTTGTCAGGAGGCTTGGGCACGATGGAGGAAATTTTTACAGTACTATCTTGGGAAAACTTGAACATACACCAGAAACCGCTTGGACTGTACAATATTGATGGATTTTATGATTTTCTTTGTGTGTTTCTTGATGATTCCCGGAGAAATGGGTTCGTTTCAAAGCCTGTAAAAGAACTATTCTTTACTGCCAGAACTGCCCTAGATTTAATTGACCAAATCTTAGCCTTTGAACCTCAAATTTACCCCATTCTTTCCCACATAAACTGGTCCGATAAGAGGCGTCGGATAAATCTGGATCTTAACCTTTAACTTTTCATTTAGATATAGAATTTCAGCTAACCAGATACGGTTTTCTAAACTCTTCTTCTACTGTTTAAGACATTGGGGACAATGTCTCATTTAGGTTTGGGGGAGGAGAATAGTAAAATTGTATCTTGTTTTTATTGTTTTATTTTTAGTCAAAAATTTTTGAAAAAGCCAAAAAAAAATTGAAAAATTTTACAAAAACCAAAAAAAATATTTTGTATTTTTGTGATTTTATTTGATTAATCATGTGAAATTGGTGTGAGATAGCTGTGTAAGGAATTTCCATTCCTGAGACGTATCTCAACCTATTTCGGAACAAGTTAATTTTTGTTTATTTCCTTTTAAATTATTTAATTTGTGAATTCTACATAATACTGACTAAAATGAATCTTCATATGCTCAATTGACAGGTATTATCAGCATATATGGTAACATACAGACATGAGATGTAATTGAAAAGTTTGTAATATTTAGTGCTCTAGTTTAATTGGAGGAAGCATCTATAAAAAGCGATGGAGTAAAAAAAACGTCTGAGATCCGAGTTATTAAGTCTGTAAGGGTGTTTTAACACCTAGTGCCCTAAAACCAACTGGTTTGGGAGTAACTGGCCCAAAGCTCGCTACATGGATCAAAGATGTTGCAATATATATATCTGAAGTCTGAGTAATTAAATTTGTAGGGGTATCTTAACACTTAGTGCCCTAAAACCAACTGGTTTGGGAGTCACTGGCCCAAAGCTCGCTACATAGATTGAAGATATTGTATATAAAAAAAATAAAAAAAAATCAGAAAAAATATTCCATTGCTAAAAAATGTGTGAATTCTGATAAAACTTTAGGACAAAAATATTACTTTCTTCTCAACTGCACTTGTGACTATTGTGGTCAAAAATGAGTTGATTAATATTTTGTTGGCTATCTATATGAAGAATGGTAAAAAAACAATCGGAGAATTCACTTATTCGGTAATTTAGAAAGAAATAAAACAACTATTAACTTGGATAAAAAGTTTCACATGTATAGTCATAACTTCTTTATTCTCTTTTCTCTTTTCTCTTATCTTTTTCCTTTTGTGTGCATATTTTTATTATCTTTTTACTTTTGTAAAACTTTTGTGGGTATCGTTGCTGTAAGCCCTCACGAGACTACAACTCGTCCACTAGGGACACCTAGGGGTTTAAAGGCTTGTTGCATACGCTAAATGCAACCGTGATCCCTACGAAAATGGCTTAGTTTAATTTTAATTGTTTCTTGTATTTTATTTTGTTGTTTTACTCGAGCACTAGCAAAATGTTAGGTTTACGGGTGTGATGAGCGGAAAATATATCAATATTTACCGCCCATTTTACTTAATATTTTGTTTAGTTTCTCGGGTTTGATGAATATTTTGATGTGTTTTAGTTTATTTTACAGATACAATAATATTGGGACTCAATGAAATCATTTAGGACGAAATGTGGGTCAAATAATTGGACTTGACATATTAATTTTGGAGATTGGAAACTTGAAAGGGCGTTCTAACGAAGTGCAATTTCGGAAATTCCAATTTTGCGCAACTTTTTATCCGATATCAGATTGAGCTGATTCAAGTTCCCGATTAAATAAGACTCAAAGATCTACAACTTTGAAGAAAAAAATAATTTCGAATTCTGAAGATTGCATGACCGAAATTGGTAAAATATCCAGAAGTGTGTTATGCGTAATTATTAAAGTCATTTTCAAAGCAAAAAAATAAATAAATAATAAAAATAGTCAAACTCCCACCAAATATGATAGCAATTAATAATGGATTTGGTGGAGCAATTAGTGGAGCAATTATAATGGATTTGGTGGATGATTTGATGGAGGCAAAATTTTACCTATAAATACCAAGCCATTTCATTTGTAAATTCATATTTTCTTCTTTGAAATTCCTTAAGAATAACTAAGAAGATTGTATCTTGTTTATTTATTTACAGCTTTCAGTAATTAATTTCCGCTTTCGCATTTTCTTTTCTTTACTTTTCAGTTTTTACTTTCCGCATTTTACTTTTTTTTTTTGGAAAAGGTTACAATTCCGCATTTTACTTTTACACACTGTACTTTCATTTCTTTACTTTTCAGTTTTTACTTTTCAAGTAATGAGGAGGTAACTCCCCCTTGCTGGGGTAAAAGGTAAATCTTTTATTATTCCTATTTAGATTAATCTCCCCTAATTATAATATAATAACTATTTAAAATCTGACTTCATGAGGATACCGCCATATTGGTCGGTTGGTAATTAATTATAAATTAGTTTTAACCTGACTAAGCATGGATACCGCCTGGTTGGTCGGTTGGTAATTAATTATTAATTTGACTTAATCAGGATACCACATATAT
The DNA here is from genome assembly GCA_019454045.1 of Zanthoxylum bungeanum. Classification (NCBI taxonomy): domain Eukaryota; kingdom Viridiplantae; phylum Streptophyta; class Magnoliopsida; order Sapindales; family Rutaceae; genus Zanthoxylum; species Zanthoxylum bungeanum. The sequence continues at coordinate 5,611 of SKCR01037429.1, forward strand.
GGCTTGTTGGTAATTATCACGCAAAGTTAATATATTATATTAAGGGAGATATCTAAAATAGTAGTAATAAAAGTTGATCCTTTTACCTCAGCATTTTCTTTATTGTACTTTTACTTTATTTACTTTCAGCATTTACTTTCCAGTAATTTACTTTCCATTAATTTAATTTACAGCATTTACTTTCCAGTAATTAATTTCCAGCTTTTACTTTATGTCTTTTCTTTTATTTAAGTTTTTACTACCCGTAAATATGTGTCGTAACTAAGCCAGTTATCTGAGGTTGTGATGAAATCCAATATCACCGGTTTATAAGGGGTTAAATTACAGTTTGGGTAATATAAAGGTTTATTTATTGAGCCTTATTCCTAATGCTTTTTATTAACTGGCCATTAATAAAATTGAACTGGTAAACTTAAAATGAACTTGGAAAAGAGATTTTAGGTTAAAGACTTTAGACTCAATAGCCCACGATCTTCCTTGAGGATAGATAACCCTTTAATAGATTTCCTAACAGGATAGGAATATACCTGTCGGGCGGGGGTAGCCATAATTGGAACTTAATCTTAATGAATTCAGATAACTTGGTTAACATAGGAATATGATTATTTGGGTTATACTGGGTATTTGTATTTGACCATCGAAATAGGCTTTTACATAATTTCGTGTTCCAGGTTAATAAACCAATATATTACACAAACATAAAATAACCACTTCATCTTTTAAAAAGATATTGGAAGGATTCACAACCCTTGATAGTTTTATAAATTTGAATTTTCTTCAATCTACTTTCAAGCAATTAATTTACTTATTTTAATTTTAAAGTCACCACCCAATCAAACAATCAATCCATTAGATACTTGTAAACATGTAACTTCATAAATTGATAACAAAAGGTTTTAAGTCCTCGTAGGATCAATACTTTTTATACTACTTGAACGATACGTGCGCTTGCGTTATACGCGTGTGATTACGTCGGTCAGGTATCACCTGATATACGCGTGTGATTACGCCGGTCAGGTATCATCATGATATACGTACGATATGCTTCCAAGTGATAGCATTTACTTGAATAGGCAAATTGAGCTTGATTCCAACCTATTTATTCCTTGTCCGTTTTCTAATCGAAATTATCAATGATAAATCGTCGCATGAACCATAGGTTTCACCAGCAAATTGAAGAAAGACAAGCAAAACTCCAAAACTGTGAGTGGATGCTTTTTCTTTCAAAGTTGATTCGTATACACTTGTTATTGTTTCAGACTTATTTTTAAAGTTTTAGGGCGTTAGCCTTATTTAATTATCAGTTACGTATTAAGAAAGATTTGATTTGAAAGTTTTAAAGTTTAACAGTAATATTTTTATGTTTTCGGGCATGGGGAAAAAATCCACCCCAGTATGTAACTAGATACAGCTTGGAATTGACGGACAGAGAACATATGCACATGTAGAGGACAGGAGGGACGGCGAAACGTAACGCCCCTAGATCCTAATTTATGGCTAGGGGACGGCGATACATAACGCCCATAAAACCCTAGTTTCAGGGTCGGTAGTAGCATGGATCAGCACTACCGGCTCTAGTTCAGTGGCTTGGGGGACGGCGATACATAATGCCCCAAGACCACCAATTTCAGGGATTAAGTGGCGTGTTTTGGGGGACGGCGATACGTAACGCCCCAAAGCCACTGTTTTGCATTCCTGGCTCTAGATAGGCATATAGGGGGACGGCGATACGTATCGCCCCCATACATCAAGTTTTTCAGACACAGACCAGTATTCAGACATCATAATTTTCAGAAAAAAATTTCAGAGATCAGGTTTTAGAGAGTTTTTAGAAAGCAGTTTTCAGAAAGACTAAGTTTTATAAAAGAGATTTCAGATAAAGTTTTCAGAAAAGTGTTTTCATATAAAGATATTTCTGGAACTTGGGTCTTAGAACCAAAAGTTTTTATATCATTTTTCAGTTTATCGTCCACTCACTTAGATCGTACGACGATCTAACCCTCCCCCCCCCCACAGTTTCCTTATCTTGCAGGTATTCTCGGAGGATGGATACTGTTGCAGTCACTAGGGTTTGGAGTCCACCAATCCAAGTCAATGAGTAAAAGTTCAATTGGAGTCAGTCAGAGTCAAGTGAAAGTCTTGTACTAGTACTTGAGTTATGTACAGTCATTGTATAAACAGGTATCTTTATGTATAAAGTTGTTGGAGTTAAGTTTGTATGTTAAATTGTAAGTTTGGGCCACGGTCCCATATATACGATATAAATATTTAATTAAAGAAAATAGTAATAGAAATTGAATAGTAGTTATCAGAGTTAGAGGCTTATGGGGTTAGTACGCTCTATCCCATGTCGGTAACATCTCCCGAATTGGGGATGTTACACTTTCATTCAGATCCTGATGATAGAAAATCTACTTCAGGTTTTGTATTTACTCTTAATAATGCTGCAGTCAGTTGGAAAAGTTCCAAACAAGGATTAACAGCCGATTCCACCACTGAGGCTGAATATATTACTCCATCAGATACTGCAAAGGAAGCTGTATAGATTAGAAAATTTATCACCGAATTGGGAGTTGTCCCAACCATCGAGGATTCGATTCTGTTGTTCTGTGATAATAGTGGTGTCGTTGCACAAGCAAAAGAACCCAGAGCGTATCGGAAATCGAAACATGAGGAACAAAAGTACCACATTATTCGTGAGATCATCGCTCGAGGAGATGTTGTCATATGCAAGATATCTGGAGAGGATAACATAGCAGACCCGCTTATGAAGGCCTTGCCTCCGAGACTATATGATAGACATGTAGAGGCGATGGGTATTAGATACCAACAAATTTGGCACTAGAGCAAGTGGGAGAAAATATTGGAGTTGGTGCTCGTCCCGTAAAGTTTATTGTATTTATTGTAAATACGATGTACATTTTATTTTATTATGAATAAAATTAAATAATTTTCATCAATATAATCTTATATATGGTAAAGGCGTAAATGACTGTAGAATGAATAGTTGTGACATAATTGCAAAAGTGCCGCAATTGTTACTGAGAAATATCACAATATGATTCATTCTTAAAATATTTTTGGTCAAGGTTTACATATCTGGTCGGTTAGTAAACCTGTGAGACTGGTACGTGTCGTATATTAGAATTGTTCTAATGGTTTATCTCAGTAAACCATGAGTCTTGGGAGACTCATATAGACACGTAGGTATTTATTGGATAAATACTGAACGACTCATTCGAATATTCCTGATAGATGGTACACCAACATCTATAAGAATCTTTACGAGTCGAATAGCATATTAGCTTATTTGACTTGTGATACCACTGTGGATATGTGAGATATATTCCATACTTTGATGACAGTCACGTCAACAATCTTTTAAGATCAGACCTCCGCATGTTTGTTGGGTATGGACTGATATTCACGATATCCTCTGATGTATCCAGAGAGGATCTGTCAGTCCCGTGTACGGGATTTAGGTGTCCAATTTGTGATCTTTGAAATCATTGGCCGAGGTATGATTCGGAAACGAGTTCCGAATATTTATTGAAGAATCATAATTATGTCGCGACATATGAATTGTTCATAGCGGAGATTAAACGTTTAATCTGTATCTCCGGAATAATTCGGATAACCTATGACAGAAGGATTATATATTGCTATGACTTCACTTGGATGGTTCAACTCGATTATCTGTGGTCGTCGTAATTTGTGAGTGGACAAATTACGGATATGGAAATGGTTTCCGTGACGGATAAACTTGAACATAGAGAGTCCCACAATATAAATGAAAGAATATTATTGGAATTATGGATAAACTCGTTGAGCACTTGGGCAATTAATTGTGGATAATTTGGATTACTAATAATTTAAACATGCGTATTAATAATGTGTATTTGTATACAATACATATTTAGATTAGATACACATTATTAACCTATTGGATTTTGACACTTGTTTTGTTATTATTATTAATTAATTCTTATTAATAATATAATAAAATGGAAGAATATTCTTGGAATATTTTTTCATGTGTTTATTTTGTCTTTTTGTTAATTATTAAATAAATTGATTAATTTGTTAATTAATTTATTTTTAATTAAGAATATTACTTGAAATATTCTTAATCTTTGGCAAAATTTGATTTGTCAAACCATGTAATTTGGACACATGGATTATAATTAACAAAAAATCAAAATAAAATCTTATTTTGGATAAGATTAATGAGGTGACAAAATTTTAACCAAAAATAATTGTTATTTTTATTGAAAATTCTTGCAAATTTCGAAAATGGCAAGAAAAATATATAAATGAAAATTGTTTTCATTTTGGAAGCTTTTAGCCATTCACATGGGTTGAGAAACAAAAGAAAAGAAATAGATTAGGGTTAAAACAAGCACCAACACCAAAGAGAAGAAAAATTGAAGAAATTGGACTTGATATTAAGGTAATACTAAGTTCCTAATTTCTATTTTTTTCTCAAGTTTTGTTTAAGCATGTATAATATGTATGATATATGTATATTGCATGTTTTAAATTGAATATGTATTTTGGATATGTATTTAGAGCACAAAACTTGGTGTTGGGTGTTTTAACCTTAATAAGTTTCTTTACTTGGCATATGTAAATAGATTAATTAGGGAATTAATCTCAAAAATTAAAATTGTCATTTTAGAGTGATAGTACCACTCTAATGTTGCCTAGAATTGTCCTTGGAACTTTGTATTGTGGTGATTAAATTTGGTGTAAATTAATTGGATTAATTTTGTGATTAAATTGAATCTTGGGATGAAAAATGGACAAAAATTAAAACTGATCAGATCTGATTTTGTCCCTTAAACCCGAATATTTTTCATGAAAAAGTATGTTATTTGGATGGTTTTGGATGTGTGTTGGGTGGTGGATTAATTTCGGAATTATTCCGGGGCGAAAACGACGAAATTCGCGTTGAAACGGGTTCAACGCGTGTCGGCTATGAACCCAGCAAACTGGGCACTGTTCGGCCAGCCTAAGGGCTGACCGAACACTGCCGAGTGACCGGTTGCCCCGGCTCGGCTGATGGTCAACCAGTTTGACCGTTTGCCCGTTACGTATAGTTTTTGTCGAAAAATATTTTCGTAAAATAATTCGTCGTGTAACGAAATATATTATGTTAAAATAATATATTTAAACTTATTTGGGTGAATTAAAAATATTTGATATTTATTAATTCGCTCGGAAAAATTCTAAAATGTTTAAAAACCATTTTCGTCTTCCGCCACACCCTTCCGCTGCATACAGCCCAACAAAAATAATAATAATAACCAAAGCAAAAAAATTATAAATATTTCATAAAATTAATTATTACTAAACACTAAATAAATTAAATAATGTAATAAATATAATTATAAAATTATAAAATAATAATATAATACAATTAGATTTTTTAAAAATCAATAAACTAAATTATTCAATTAATTCGATTTGATTTGATTTTTAGTTAAAAAATTATTCTAATTCGGTTCGTTTTGATTTTTTAATTGAATATCAAATAATTATTTTAGAAAATAAAAAATTTATCACTTCTATTCGATTTTTTCCGATTCAATTCGATTTTTCAATTTCAATTATTTTTTATCCACCCCTACATAGGACAGTGGTCCATTTCTTGTTGTTCCTTTAATTTGGTCAATTAGTATAGTTCGTTTTTGTGCCTATAAATAACCTGGAAAAAGCGATGTATTAAGGGTGCATAGATTTTCGGTTCAAACCGCAAACCGACCCAAACTGCATCGATCCAACTCGAACCACCCGAGTTTAAGAAGAATTAAAATTGATTTCGATTCACGTCAACCCAATCCGTAAATTTCGGGTCGGTGCGCGATTTTTGTGCAATAATTTCATATTTGACCTAGAGCGCGACCCAAACCACCGACCCATATTCAAATTAGACATTAGTATATAATTTCCTTCATTTTAGCCATGAAATTTAAGAAATTCAATGATCATATGACAATATGCACTATAAAAATTAAAAATATGTTTTTTTTCTCTTCAATTATTACGTGAAAATACACAAAATTTATGACTCAAACGGCCGATCCGAACCGCCTAAACCGCTAAATAGCCGATCCGAACCGCAGCAATTAAAAAAAAATGTACCGACCCGATCCGCAAATACCCCTAATCTTAAGCATAGCGCTTAGACAGGTTTTTCAAATAACCACTGAGGTGGTTATATGCGACTCAACTATTTTAAATTCCGACTCTTAATATATTAGATAAAAATTTACATATTTAACTAATCAAACCGCTCTTAAACAGATTAAACTAGCACACACCTAGCCACGGTTACCACCTTCAACAGCATGATGTAAACTCATTATCAAATAAACAGCTCAGTCGACAAACACCGTCCCTTGTAAGGACATAATGTTAGTTGAAATTGAATAACTTATCTTTGACAATTACTCAAAAAATCAAAATCATAAATGACTGTCCCACCAACCACTTTTTCACAAGGTAGATTCACACAATGGTAAAATGAAACATAAATCATTGTATTATATAATTATTATGATTCTTTTACTGCTCTACTCATCATAACAAGATGACAAATTTGTCAACAAGATTTGATCATCATTCTTCAAATAGCTTTAACAATCAGGACATCACATTTTTTTTACCTGTAACCCATGAGCAAGGGATGCAGCAACAAGTCAAATGCCTGCTCATTTACAGTACTTCTTGAACCACAGACCAATATTGAGAAAGCTTTCAAAGTCGGATTGCGGCCTGCAAAAATGGCAATAACATAGGTCAGCACAATGAGTAATCATTAGCTTTAAACTCAGCTTTTGCTTAAATAGAGCAGAAAGCAGGAAAACATGCTGAGAATATATATGTGTACCTCTCAATTCCATGAACGTCATTGGGAAACACAATAAGTTTGGTCTCGACTCCTTTCTCCTTTAATGCCCGTGCGTACTAAACATTTCAAATACAAAATCAGTCAGTCATGTGATCATGTATGATGGTCCGATGACCATAAATACAAATAAATCGACCATGTTACACAGTGTGAGGGAGGGAAAAAAGAGGACAAACAAAAAGACGAAGATTTGGGAAAATCACCGACTCCTCACGTTTTTTAGTTTCTTTACCGTGTCCCCCATTGCAGATAAATCGAGTAATCATTCAAGCAATTGCAGGAGTTGTCAAACTATAAATCTAAATTAAACCATTCACCATATGTAAAATAATACTTGGGAAGGGAATATGATATATTACTTGCAAGCCATTGGAGACAGGAACACGAAGATCCTGAGCACCTAAAAGAAAGAGAATTGGTGTTTTGACCTGCAGAGATCATCAAAATATGAAGTTTTGCAGTTAGATTTATTTTTATTGGCAGGTGCCCACTCAATGGTCAAAATTCTTTGAAATATATTGCTCTTTAAAAGGAAAACAAGTTATGAGTTACAGACTCAAATAGGATTCAAGATCAAAACTTAGCACCTGAAATCAGGTGAATTGGGCACTGCTCAACCATAAACATGAAGTTGAAAAAATAAAGAACATAATACAAAGATCTACACTTGGGAGTCAAAGTGATTGAATCCATTCTTGCTGCTGATAATTAGATTCATATCACATCAAGAACCCAGCTTGCACATGCTAGTGGCAGAGCAGGCTTGGGCAGCCAGTGCCAATGGCACAAAATGCACAAGTATGGTTGCAAAATAAGCAATTGTAGTTTGTGCTTGATATTGAGATAAAAGCAACTATCCATCAAAATGAACATAAGCTAGGGTTCTTTTGGCGGCTAACAATGATATAATAGGCGTTGAATGAGGCTTTCTTGCCATGAGTTTTGTTTGGATAGAGAACACTGAACAGAACCTCATTGGCATTCAAATTTGGCTCTATGGAGGGCCCCTGAATCAACTGCAAAAAATAGTAACCGACTTGGGACAATACCTTCGAGATATGTGATATTGGAGATTTGCTGTGAAAGTGGGCCAAATCCTCAACTGAAGGTGATTCAGTAAAGCTATCTTTCCCCTTGATTCCATAAGATTCAACATAACACCAGTCAGGGATATCTGTTGTCCCAACCATCAATGCAAGGTTACAAACTGGATTCCTTGCAACAGCTGCAACAAACTTATCTGGAGCCTGAGCATGGGTAACAAATACAAATATTAATCTAATTTAGAATTTGTATCTGGTCATTGTTCTAAAAAGCGCCGCCTAGGCTCGGAAGCCTATAGCTGCCACACCTGGCCTCATATAGTTGGGGCCAGCGTTCGTCTGAATGGGCGACATTTTCCGCCCATTCTGGCGGAATTTCACCTTGAAAATCATCGGTCAACCGTCGTTGACCGACGTGGAATTTGAAATTGATGCTTTATTCCGACTGGATTTTACACCCTAACCCTAACCCTAACCTTAATTTTAGAAAATTAACTCTATCTCATCAATTTCAAAAAACCTCAATTTAAAACATAAACCTTAATTTCAAAAAATCCCATTTTCTTCCATTTTTGTTAGTTTCTCATCAAATTGACCCTCTATAACTCAAACAACATTTCTCTATGATTAATTTATCCAAATCACACCAGACCTTAACCCTAATTATGGAAATCCCTAATTTCCGATTAATTTCGTAGGCCCATTTAAGTGCCCTAAGTGCTAGGTGTTGGATCGCCGCTCGACTAACACCTAGCGCGTTTTAGAACATTGTATCCGGTTAATTGAGAAATCAAAAAATTACCACAAATTATAACATCCAGTCTTGTGAAGGACATGTAAACAAAAGTAGGATGCATCAGTAAACACAGCAGCAAAAATAACAAACCTGGCCAATCAAGTGAGTAGTTAGAAAGCCCCCATGGGAGCCACCAACCACAGTTACTTTAGATGGGTTAGCAAGTCCCATGTCAATAACATGATCTATAGCAGTGAGAACATCAATGACATCCTGTGCATGGCAATCCAAAAAAACTTCATCAAATTAAGCATAGTATTTGCAGAACTTGCTTATGAAAATTTGGTTGCTAATGAAAGAGATTAACTACAAAAGTATGCATCAAAAAGTTAGTTGAGAATAAGCACCTGGGACCCAATTTTCCCAGGAAGAGATTGCAAAGCTTCCTCACCAAATCCCAAAGAACCTCTGAAATCAACTACTATGTCAGGAAAAGCTTGAATGAAGATTAAGGTCAGTTTTTTTTAAATAAACCTCATTAGGAGGCCAATTTATTAGATATAACAATAAACATAGTACAAATAATAATTAGTGAAGCAAATCGGTACAACCGATGTTTGTTGCGATGTCGATTGTTGATAATCAACAGTTAACTTAAAAGGTGAAATTCCCAAATTAATCATATTTTGCTTATCTTCAATATAGTCACTGAACATGCAAAAAGCTAATCAACAAAGTGTTCATTTTTAAGGCAGATAAAGGTGAGGCAAACCAATCTTATGCGAACAAACCGTTAATTACCCCGTTTTCTTTCTCCTCGATCATGTGTTTATAGAAATTCTATTAAACTTGTCAGGCATGACATAGTCACAGTGTTGGGTGAGAAAGCTGTTTTTTCCTTTTTTTTCTTTTTTAATTTTTTCTCCGTTCTTTGTTAGGTTAAGATTCAAGTGTAACTGTGTCAATGTCAAATAAGGTGAAGTTTCACTTACCTATAATTTACGATCAACAAACTGTAACCAATTGAAGAGAGAAAAGCCAGGGACTTTGAAAAGCTGGACAATGAGACTGAATGTGGGCCTCCATGAAGAACTACAATTAGTGGATCACATGAACCGTCTTTTTTGTGACTTGATGACACAAATATAGCTTCAAAAGGTTTCTGGGCACCTGAAATGAAATAAATACATATAGGGTGTGAAATTTCAGGTTCATAAGCACAAGATTCATGATTAAGGATTCAAATATTACCAGGGACAAGACAATAAATTATTAGATAATTGTGCCACATTAAAACAGTTGTTGCAGCATTCTGAGCCATCACAGACCTTTAGAAATATTCTAATGCTTGCGTCAAATAATCAGATGATTTAAAAAAATCTGAAGCTCTCGAGTTATTAATTCATGATAAATAACTATTCTAATTTAGTAATGAAGCATCCTGTATTGCTTTTCATACTTTTTCTTTAAATACAGTTCTGGAATCTGCATTATATATGAAAGTTCACCATGCACATCTCAATATCTTCCTTACCACCTTTTGAGGAGAAATTGTTTAAGAACTCAAGAAACTTCTCCATCATTTTTTAAAAGCATTAGACAGTTGAAGGCCGCATTGATAATATTCCATAAGCCCTATTCAAGGCATTGCATTGAGTTCAAAAGAATTAAGTCTGCTACAAACCAAACATTACGTAACACCTTTTGGTAGGTTAGCAGAAACACCCTTGACTGGAATTTTCATGATACTGAATTGAAGAGATGAGAGCAGAGCTGTAACCTGTAACAAGAAGAGGTTCTGTAAACACAAAGCATTACCGATAATGATAATTAGTGGCATCAGTCTAGTAAGATGTTACAAAAGAAAATCAAAATAACCTTCTCAGAGCATCTGATTATGGGGCTTGATACACTTAACCAACTCCATGTGTCCTTATTTGCTTTGTCAACAAGATAACCATACTTGATTTGTGGAACATCTACTGGACTGCTAGACACTTCAAAGATGAAAAGAACAAATAAATTTGTTTCAATTATTTTCATATCAATAGGAAATGCTAAATGTAGAGATCAGAACTTGGTCTTATTACCAGCAACAATATTGTCCCCATCCAGTGTAAGAACATTCCATGAGAAGTTTGATTCAGCAGAGCTAATGCGCAATAACTCCCCACTGTTATTTAACAATCATATCAGGAGTTTATTGTAAGAAAAAAGGAAAAAAAAAATTGAAGACATGCAACAAAGAAACATAATCATCAAGTCACCTCAACACATTCACAGAAATTAATACTTGACTGCTGTGCCAGATGGAAGATAAAATCATAGTGCATCCATCAGAAAGCCAGGGGTTACTGAGGATACTTGACCAATAAAGCCCCGGGAAACAATCACCCTCTGCAAATTGCACTACTGGAATCTGCAGAGATTATATGGAATGAAACAATGCTAAATGCAAGCATAGTGTAAAATATATATATAATTTTCAGGTCTGGATGTCCGGACGATCTGGATGTGTATTATACAATAAAGCAACGTTGCTTTATTGTAGAAAACACGCATCCGGATGCTCCGGACGTCAGGACCTGAAGCTGACTATATATATTTATAAATGTTTTGTTCCAAATCTTTCAGAATTATCTTAAATATGTTAGTTATTGCAGGACTTTATCAGCATAAGCAGCAAAAAAGAGCATAGCACATGGAAAAATGAAAGTATTTAGTGGTATTTCCAGCATTTGAGCTCATTCAATAGTCAATACCGTAATCTAGAAGAGAAATTAGAGTTTATAACTTTCACATGCATGCGAAAGAAGACAATGATCGAAAACACATAAATAGGTTTCAACCAGACCACAAAGTGGATAAACATTCGGATATAATAAAAAACAAATGAAACTCTCACCACATCAACAATTTTCTTAGATGAGGAAAGCTTTCCATCAGTCGGCCAATCAATTCTGTGAAGTGAATCTGTTGCAGAATGCGCTCCAGATTCCACAGAACTTTTTGCAGATACGAACACAAGGAACTTTCCATCTGGGCTGGAAAAATAATAGTTCAGATACAATCAGCAGGTTCCAATCAAGCTCATAGAGCATAGTCAACGTTTTATTACTAAGTATGCAAGATAAAGAGCATACCTGAAACGTGGAAAGAAGGCACTACTGATGCTCTGAGTTAGGTTAACCACAGGCAATTCTTCAGAAGAACTATCTCTGGTACATGATCAGAAATTCAAATTGATACCATACATCACATCAGAGTTAGCATATTCTATCTCTTACAAAAGAATTATTGACATAAGCAAGGAGGACCCAAAAAAGAAGAAGTGGAAGAATTGAACAGTTCAGTGAAGCAACCCACGTGAGTTCAAGTTCATTGGTCTCTGATTTATAAAGTGACACCCTGACTGCGTATAGTGCACATGGCCTATTGTAGCAGTATTTTATACCAAGCTTTCTTGTAGCTGATGACCACCCAACAAAAACCAGATATTGATGCAAGCCTTCATTCATTGGAGCCCACACCACTTGACCGACACTCAAAGATTTTGGAACTCCTTTAACTGCTTGTACCTCTCCACTGAGCAACAAAGGGAAGTTTAAAGTCAGGTTTAAACATACTAATAAACATAAAGCACTGGATCAAACAAAAATAGAGATATCAGACCTGTTAATGTTGATTACAAACAGAGAAGGCTGCCTCTTTCCAGCATAGGTTTCCCCCCAATCCTCCTCCCAATCACCTTGAGCTTTCCAACTATTACAATCCTTATCCGAGGAACCACCTTTCTTGTTGCCTAGACTGAAAGTGAGTTTTGAGGGAGACGGTTCCTCAGCAACATAAGCAATGAGTGTTTCATCAGAGTTCCAAGAAATTCCTTCAAACCTGCAATAATTAGAAAGCTTTTAACTTTTCTGGACGAAAGATAATATGGGATTAAAAAAAGCTCTGTTGCAATCATATCCACTGGCACTCCCAGTTTCATTTACGGCAAAACTACTTATATCTGAACAACTTCTAAAGCTATAGACACCCACAAAAATGGTAAGTACACTAGCTTTACTTAAAATATCAAAATCAGTAACCATTATTAGTTACCATCCATCAACATATACTGAACCATGAACAGTTTGAGGGACGTGGAATTCCTTTTCCAACTGAGATTGACTCCACATTTCAAATTGAGTGGGAGATTCATTTTCAGGATTCCGAACTACAAGAAGCTTTGAACCTGACGGAGATGGAACAACGGCAGATGCACCGGTCATCTCAACAGGAAATGGAGCCCATTGAAAAGTCACAGAATTTTCATTTTCTTTTGAGATAACTGTGGATAACATAAATTTCTTCCTCTTGTTTGCCAAAAGATTTGGTTGGCTAATTGAAAACATTGCCTGTGTGCCTGTTCCTGAATCAACAATTTCCAGCCAAAAGATTACCATGAGCAACGGGTACTTCCCATAAAATGAACCCGAATAAAAAATTAATTGCAATCATATTAGTCCTACCATTGCCAGAATTAAAAGTCCAGGCCTTGTCAATGCTAGAGATAGCAGTGAACTCTTGAAGTAACTTGGACAGCGAAGCGTATTCCTCTTCAGAGGTTGCATCTAAACCTGAGGACACTTCCTTCGGTGGGAGAGCCTTAGAACTATCCATGCTAGAAAGATTGACAATCTTTTACTACAAATTAAATAAATAAATACAATCATAACAACCAACAGTAAACTATAATGAATTTGAAGAAAGATTCGATTTATCCTCAAAAGCAAACACTTCAAGTTTCATATAACACCTACATGTTTATATGCCTATGCTCATCAAAACCACAATTAAACATCTAAACATTAATTCAACCATTCATATCAACATGTAAACATAAGAAACAAACTAAATTGAAGTACAGAGAAATAAAAAAGATAACCATCAAAGAAAAGTCAGCAGAAACTAGATATATGTAAAATAATAACGTTAGAATTAGAAAACGAGATGCTTAGAGAGACTTACTGAGAGAGAGAAATAGGTTTGGTGAGAGTGAAGCGAGTGTGAGTGTGAGGATGGCGTTGGTGGGATAAAAAGGGGAAAGCGAATCGAGGGAGAAGCTTATTCGCGCACCAATACGAAGTGGGGGTGACGTTGCTTAGTAAAGCTCGTGCCATTTGAAAGATTCCCATTTTCGGACTTGGGACACTTTCATCTGTAACCTTTTTTTTCTCTTTTTTTTTATATCGTTCAACACCCCCAACCAAATCACTATTTTCGGATTTAAATGGAATAAATAAAATATTCAATTATTCCAAACTCTTATAAGAAAATCACTCTCTCGATTCGAATCTATGACCTCAAGGTAATATCCTGTTTTATCTGCAACATGTTTGCTTGTTTTTTTATTTTTTCCCTCGTTTATTGTTTACAGTTTTACATTATATTATAATATATAATTTTGGTGGGACTTTATATATGAGAATTTGTTCTAAAATTGTAAATTTAAAATGGTTTTGTTGTACCCCAGCGCAGCAGCAATATAACGCAAAGGAAAATTATAAGATTTAATTTCTTCGTCCATTAAAAATGTGTTGACAAAAGAAAGTCACCTTAGAGCGAAATCACCCTAGAGCGAAGGAGTAAAGGGCGAAGGCAAGCAGACCGACGAAGGGAAAAGCGATCGGAGCAATCACCAGATGACACAGCGATTAGAACGACAAAAGACTCAAGACGACCAAAACAGCGATTAGAGCGACAAAGAACTCAGGACGACCGAAACAGCAATTAGAGCGACAAAGAACTCAGGACGACCGAAACAGCGATTAGAACGGCAAGGGACTCAGGATGACCGAACACATGATGCAGTCGATCCCACGATTACAGCAGTTAGGCAATTCCCTCCACGATCAGGCAGTTATGGCGCACAACTCAACGGTTGGAGGCATGACCCAGCAGTTGCAAGGAAGTTATGAGCCGAAACCGTCCGAGCAGTTTACAAATTCCATTATAAAAGGCTCACGCATGCGAAGATTTGGGACCCCAATCAAATGAAGACTCAAACGAGCATATTTTTATTTTTCATTTCTTAGTTTCATAATTCTTAGGACTGTAACTTGTGTGTTTGCGCCCCTTTGAGGCTTATTCACTTAATCAAACACCTCTTGCTGGGACTTTGTCTCAGGAGGTTTGAACCTTACACGTTGTTCTTTCTTCAGGCAGAAAATTGCGCAAACAGTTTTTTGGCGACCACAGTGGGAGAATTGGTGTAAAAGTGGAGATGCCTCCGAAAAGAAACACTCAAACTGGCTCAAGTACAGAGGAAGCGGGACTGGAGCAAACCAACCAGCCCCACGTTCCAGCCGTAGTGGGCCATTTCGAGGGTCTGACAGACGCTAGTCGATATGAGCCTATGAGAGAGCTCAGCCCTAACGCGGTTCACGCATTGTTCGGTGAATTCACGCATGATGTTGTCGAGCAGGTTATGCTTCAAAATGCTCATATCACCAAACATCTAAGCTCATTAAATGAGTTAATGGCCAAATGCGTAAACGGGGGGACAGCCATACCGTGGACTACACCTCCTCATGCACCAAGCAGTCAGGAGGCTGTCCTGAGTAATATTCCTCTGCAAGTGGTCATTGTCCCTACGACCTCCAAGGAGGGAATAAGTCCTGGGGGAAATGGCCTACATCTAGGGCCAAACCTACACCAAGGGCCAAATATGGTACAACATGAAGTGGTGTTGCCCAAGGTCTCCAGGCTTCTCAGGGACAGAACCACGACTATGTCCCACTTGTGAGAGGACCGCAACCGCCACCCATAACAATGCCATTTAATGGCAATGATATGTTGAGAGAACATATGACCGAGATCCTTCAAAATCAATTCGGTCTGGGAGTACGGCCAATTCATCCAAGGTATCGGAAACCATATCCGGATTGGATCGATGTAGCGTATCCATGGCCTAGAAATTACAAAATACAAGATTTTTCTATGTTTACAAGGTCTGGGGAAGTTTCTACCATGGAACACATAGGGCGATTTACCCTTCAGTGTGGAGAAGTCACTGATTTCCATAAGTTGAGGTTATTCCACTGCTCACTGTCAGGAGTAGCTTTCTTATGGTATGTCAGCCTGCCACCCAACTCGGTAGAGAATTGGCAACAAATGGAACAGTTGTTCCATGCGTAATTCTACAAGGCCGAATCTGAAGTGACCTTGGCCGACATGGCGAACCTGAGACAGTTACCAGGAGAATGGGCCGAGACATTCTTACAAAGGTTTAAAGTGGCTCGAGGCCGATGTTACGTGCCTTTGCGAGAGAGAGAATTTGTGAGAATCGCCCAAAGCTGTCTCAATTTCGATCTGAAAAAGAAATTTCAAGATCGCGAATTTTGAGATCTCCCCCAACTCACCACTAGTGTGGTGTGTTATGAACAGTTATTAAGAGAGGAGGAACAAATAAAAAATTCCAGCAAAGGAACTTATTACATGAACATCAATTATGAAATAAGCGAAATGGACGTCGAATCGGCCGACTTATGTTTGGCCGAATTGGTTAAAGGGAAGCCGTACGTTTGCAAGGCGTGGGCTGAACCCCAAGCCAAAGAAAAGAACGACAAAAAGAGTATGAACTTCTCGTTCGATATCACTAAAGTCGATGCCATATTCGATCAATTATATAAAGACAAGCAAATTAGTTTGAGCGATCGCCATACATTGCCAAGCGCTGAGTGTAGGACACAGAAATCGACGACACTGTTTCAGGCTCGCGGCCCGGTCAGGAGTACGGAATAGCCCGCGAGGAACTAAACTAGAGAAATAAAATGGAGTCGCCACCCAGTGTGAACTTTTAAATGATTTAAGGCCGCACTCACCCCTCGCAAGGGAAGACCTCAAACCGTTGGGTTCAGAATGGTCCCTTACTTATGTCACTTGTAATGACGTGAAATGGTTCATGCATGTTTGTTGCCGGGGGCAACAAGAGAAAGCTTCCCCCTTACTTTAAACAAAGAAGTAAGAAATTCCCTTTCGAAACGAGACCTATCGGAAGTCACAGCCAACCAAGCCCCCGCATTTCCAACCTATCGACTTGGCCCGTAGAATAGAATTGTTTCCTGACCGCATATAACCTCTTAGCTACCATTGGCCATAGGGCGTACCCTCGCATACTGCCTTATAAATCAGGATTCGGAATGCGGTCGCGGATCCACTCCGGTTTTGTCTCCTTTCACTTCCTTCCAAGCCCCCCAAGTAGTACTTCTTTACCCGACCAGGGCCTAGTGCGTAAACCACCTTCCCCTTTCTTCTCGATCTGGCCGGGATGGCAGCTGCTGATAGCCCTAGTTAGGATCTCTGTCCCCTTCTTAAACTATGGCATGGCATGCCTCCTCTTCTACTGCAGGGGATTCGAGAACAAAGGAAAGCCCGAAAAGCCAGATCGGGATAAGATAAACGGGGACCAGTACTGACTAAAGGAAGCAATGCACGCCTTGGGAGCTCAGCTTACCTCAGAGGAGAGCGGCTCATTATGCGACAAACTCATATGTCGCTGAATAGGTCGCTACTCTTTATAGTGATAGTGACCTCGGAAATGGGACACTTATTGGACCGCCCAGCAGCAGCTTCTCGAGACTACCGGAGCTACCTTATCAGACGAGGGACCACCGCGGTGCGTACATCGTAGATTAGGAGGAATAACCATCAGAAAAAGACTCACCTCCAACTGAAGTGAAGCGGACAAAGAAGAAAGGGACTCCGTTTGTTTTAGCTTCACCCCAATCGAAGACCCGTATAGACGCTCCGACAACTCAACTACTACTGCAGCTCTTTAATGGATGAAGGCTAAGCGAACCCCGCTCCTGAGCTGGGTTTAATTTGATTCATAGTCGATCCAGTTGGTGCCTTTTAACTTGTGTACGTAACCGCGAAACGTATTCGCTTAGGAGATAAAAAGGTTGCCTGAAGGAGTCTTCGGGTTAACTTTGCCAAAAGCGGGACTTCAACCTTGCAATCCGTTGGAGGTGGACTTGAGACCAACGACGGATTAGAACCTTTCGAGTCCTCTTTATACTCCCAAGCTGTATACTTTACTGCTGTGCTGTTTAGTGGAAAACCTCTCCTAGTGGATTTGAATTCGATTAATCGATTGATGAGAGGAAATTGACTTTAGATCCCTTGTTTCACTCCGACAGTATCATAAATCGGGATCGATGCAGAAGAAATGAATGCATTTCCCTCTACCACTTGATCTGGTTGGGCTGACTTCTTCGGCTTAGGTCCCATCTGTTGGGTCACAATCTCCTGCCCGAAATGACGGATCAAAGGGAGTAACGGGCTAGCCTATAGGAAGAAACTACGACCCCGCCCACGTGTGTGTCTGAGTCAGTGTTGGCAGACGGAAATAAACGACTCTTTGTTTGAGTTAATGGGAACTAAACTCAACTTCTTTACGACTAACCATCCTCAAACTGATGGGCAGACAGAACGTGTGAATGGTTTCTTAGAAGAATATTTGAGACATTTGATTGCGGCCAATCAACAAATTGGGTTGATCTTTTGGATATTGCCAAATTCATTATTATGATATTCAATATTCCAATCCGCTTGGATACCAGAAAAAAATAAATAAATAAATAAAAGTCGTGATTTGATCTATTCGCTGAGATAAAGACATAAGTGCAGAGAATGTCAGTTCGATGGGAATGCTCGGGCATTGATTGAGAGGGAAAGGACACTCTCTGAGGCGCATCAGTTCTATTAGCATTAGCCGCTGATCCCACAATGGAATGGACTCGGCGATGGAATCCCATTCGTTCCTTTCTTTCTTTGCCGGGTCAAGGAGAATCTTCGCTCGTCCCTGAGTCGTAAGCAATCTGATTCGCTAATTCTTTTCTTCCCGTAGTTGGAGCTCTTACCGAACCGAGAGCCAGTGCTTCGGCCTTCCTTTTCAGAATGAGATAGTGTTCGAATGGAATCGTGGTCACTTGCTCCAAAGTTGTTATCTCCCAACCCCCTCCAATTGCTCCCTGAAAGCCCAGCAAGTGATGAATCCTTTACCCTCCCATTCCTATTTGTCCACGAAGCGAAGCCAACAGGGAGAATATCTCATTCCGGTTTAATCTCTTACCCATATCTTCCCATTTCTTCGGCTCATAGCATGATGGAATTTCCTACTCGAAAGAATCGAAGGGGCCTGTGTGTATGGTGGAAGGGGGACCATGCCTTGTGTAGGCCAAGCAATGAAGTTCGATAAACTTGGCAGAATATTTCCGAGATGTTAATGAACAAAATGTACTTCTATTTATCGACAATATCTTCCGTTTCGTCCAAGCGGGATCATTATAGACAATACCCGCCATATTATCTATGGAGTTCGAACCGGAACTCTATTTTTCGATTCATTATTTCTATCCTGGGCGAAAGAGCAGCAAAAGGATTTGATCTCCTTGCTTCTCGAGTGGTATAACCAATTCTACGCAACATACACATGCAAGAATCGCCTATATCTAAGTTTGCATACAACCTATATCTAAGTTTGCATACAACCTATATCTAAGTTTGCATACATAGGAGTAAAACCTACATCTAAGTTTGCATGCATAGATATAAATAAAATAAAAGCGAGCACACAATCTCATGAACATATGGGTGAACGTTTCCTCAAGCGGTACGTGGAGTTGTATCCCAAGTACAGACCGCACTACCGTCCATTCGGATTCGGCTACGGAATTTACGTCTGGGTTTCCATCCGATATACCACGAGAAGCAACACTCAATCACTAACCCAATATTGACATGCATGAAACATGATAATGCATATAGCCATAAATAATCGAAGAGAACAAAACGAATACGGAATAATAAAACAACAATAAACGGAAATAAATACGAAATAATAAAATACTAATGATGCGAAATTAATGCGAAATAATAAATATGTGACCAAAGAACTTGGTCGTTTTCAATATAGGACTTCTCATACCCGGTTGGACGTATTCCACGTCCAACCAAGCATGTCGTGTCCGGGATAACAAAATAAAATATAACAAAGGGTGCCCTCAGGTCTTACCTTTTAAGTCGCTTCCCAAGAGTGCGTTGGGACGTCGCCGGAAGGGTTAACGCTTCACTATTTTGCTAGTTTTCTGGTTCACAGTTTCGCTCACAGTTTCATTGTTTCGTTCACGCTTTCCTCACTGTTTTCACCCGCTGTTTCGCTGCTTTGGGTCGCTATTTTGGGGACTTTTGGGAGTGTTTTCAGAGGTGATCTTGCATTGTTTTGGACTCGATTTTAGGGTAATTTGGGGACTGTTTTCTTGTCAGGATTTCGAGCCATTGTTCACGTGGTGGGCTAGATTTTATTGTTTGTTCAATAGGTTATTATCGAGAGTGAGGGGCTTTTGTTGTTGTCGGTTATGAGGGTAGTGTGTATGTTTGGCCAAAAGTGTGTGTCGTGTGTCCCTTGGTGGGCTGTGTTTTGAGTCGGTTGATGGAGGTTATTGATTTGGGTTTGTTCATTTACATGTCTTTGGGTGGAGGCAGTTCACGTGTTACTTTGTGCTCAGTCAAGGGTGTCGCTTTATGTTTGTTCATTTACGTGTCTTTGGGTGGAGGCAATGCATGTGTGTGTTTTGGTGGAGCCGTGTAGCCTGTGAGTTAGTTTTTTTTGTCGTGGCCGTTGAGAGAAACTATTTTATGTGGTCTCGTTGCCGACAGAGAAGAGAGAAGTCCGAGAGAGAATGGACGTCTACATGAAAGATGAGAGCTTTGGAGTTTATTCTTGTTAGCGTGTGAGTTCGAAGAGAGAGATTGGGTCTGCCGAGTGAGTGACCTAGGGTTTTATTGTTTATTTGTTCATCGTGTTTGTGTTTTCTTAAGAGAGAGAGATAGGGCGTGTGGCTGTTGTGGTTGAGAAAGAGAGAAGAGGGGAAGCAAGAAGAGGGAGATGTGTATTATGGTTTTTTGGTTATTACTGTGAGGAGAGATGAGCGTGTAAGGGGTGAGCTGTGGGGAGTGAGAAGGGTTTGTATAGATGGGGCATTGTGGGGAGTGAGAAGTGAGCTCCCTAGGGTTTTAGTTTGTGTGTCTTTTTTTAAGAGTTGGTTAGGGTTGTCCTTGTATGGGTAGGAAATTGAGATTGTGTAATAATGGGGAATATTTAATTAGTTTGTTATAAGGAAATAATTTGTTTAATTTAGGAAGGTAATTTGTTTTAGTTTAGGAAAGGGATTTATGAGATTTGATTTGATTTGATTTTTTTAATTTGGGAAGGTGATTTATTTGGATTTATTTAATTTGGGAAGGTGATTTGATTTGATTTATTTAATTTGGGAAGGTGATTTATTTAGATTTTAACATGTGTTTAATTATTTTGGATTGGGCTTGGAGGCTTGGTGGTGTGTAGGCTTGGGTGTGTGGCTTGGTATGGGTTGCGGGGTTTTGGGACAATGATGAATTTTAAAATAGAGATCCAACGAGCGAACTCGAAGCTAAGCAAACGAATTAAGTCCAACAAGGTATTGATTTCTGACTTTTCCCTTCCAACGTCCGTTTCTCGCGACTTCCATAACTTATCGGGTAGTGCCTTCATACGAGGCTCATCATCGAGACTTATATGCAAAAATGTAGTGCCTACAGTCACCCCCATTTTGATGGGACTTGTGCAGTGTGTGACAGTGACAATCCTATCAAAGTTATGCATGCATTTTTACTTACCTTGCTCGCCAGCTGCTGCCTGACTTGCTTGTTGCTTCAAACTGAGTTGATATGGTGGTGAGGTGTTGCGACCCCTAAGGTTCATCCCTACAAGATGCTGCGATCTCTAGGAATCACTACCAGACTGAGCTGATATGGTGGCGAGGTGCTTCGACCTCCGGGATTCATTCCCAATCTGAGTTGATGACGTGGGCCTCGACCCTGGAATTCATTCCCGAAATCGCTGACAGTGTGGGCCTCGACCATTGGATTCATTCCCAAAACTGCTAATAATGTGGGCCTCGACCCTGGGATTCATTCCCGAAACTGCTGATAATACGGGCCTCAACCCTGGTATTCATTCCTGAAACTGCTGATAATGTGGGCCTCGACCCTGGGATTCATTCCCGAAACTACTGACAACGTGGGCCTCGACCATGTGATTCATTCCCGAAACCACTGACAATGTGGGCCTCGACCCTGGGATTCATTCCCGAAACTACTGACAACGTGGGCCTCGACCCTAGAATTCATTCCCTAAACCGCTGATAATGTGGGCCTCGACCCTGGGATTCATTCCCGAAACTGCTGACAATGTGGGCATCGACCCTAGGATTCATTCCCGAAACCACTGACAATATGGGCCTCGACCCTGGGATTCATTCCCGAAACTGCTAACAACGTGGGCCTCGACCTTGGGATTCATTCCCGAAACCGCTGACAATGTGGACCTCAACCCTGGGATTCATTCCCGAAACTGCTGATAGTGTGGGCCTCGACCCTGGGATTCATTCCCGAAACTACTGACAACGTGGGCCTTGACCCTGGGATTCATTCTCGAAACCGCTGACAATGTGGGCCTCGACCCTGGGATTCATTCCCGAAACTGCTGACAACGTGGGCCTCGACCCTGGGATTCATTCCCGAAACCACTAACAATGTGGGCCTCGACCCTAGGATTCATTCCCAAAACTGTTGACAACGTGGGCCTCGACCCTGGGATTCATTCCCGAAACAGTTGACAACGTGGGCCTCGACCCTGGGATTCATTCCCGAAACTGCTGATAGAGTGGGCCTCGACCATGGGATTCATTCCCGAAACTGCTGATCATGTGGGCCTCAACCCTGGGATTCATTCCCGATGTTGCTGATGATGTGGGCCTCAACCTTGGGATTCATTCCCGAAACTGCTTGTTTTTGTCGCTTTTTCCTTTTCTTCAAAACCTGCAAACAGAAACAAAAAATACGTGTATGTGACGTGTATGAATGTATGCATGGATGTTTTTCCTATTCCGATGGGTTAGGAATTTCTTGTGCTCTTTGGTGTCTTTTGCCTTTAAAAAGTCTCTGGTCGCCCTCTGGGTCTGCTTATAATTTCCTTCTGCTGGTTCTTTTCTGGTGATTTTATCTCATGGCTCAAGTTCTCAGTGTATCCCTTATTCGCGGGGTGGTAGACTGGTCGCCCCCAGTCTTGGCTTAGCTTTCTGTTATTCGCTTCTTGCATTAGGTCAAGGTAAATCATGTGATGTGACGTTCCATACCAACATATTATACTGCCTCTTACGAAAGAGTCCCAATAGTTATACATATTATTGCCCTCAAAGAATGCCCAGTATCGAAACCAGAGAACCTTCAAAACATTCAATGCAACTCAAATCCAAGTCTTTGAATAAATGATCTAAGCCAAACTCAAAGTGTGTGTGTGCAAAGGTTCATTTACAGATTCATCCCCAGGTAAGCCAACTCAATGATTTCGTCAAAAATTGGGATCGATAGGTCAAACCAACCTAGATGTCTCAATTATATCCTGCAGTTGCTTTTCCGTGCTTAATGTGGTATGATTTTCTTTCTCTTTTGTCTCTATCTTTTTTCTTTTCATTTTGAACTTCTTCTTTTTTTCTTTTCTTTTCTTTTTCTTTTCCTTTTTTTTCTTTCTTTTTTTTTCAACACACCTACCCTTTAAGGTAGCATTTCTCCTCATGGTGGTCCTAATACTCGCTCATGGGTAGCTTCACGCTTATCGGTTATGGGTGGTTTAATTATTTTCTTTAGAGACTTTTATTTTTTTTTCAACCATACCACACATCATAACACAAGCAAATCAGGATAGACATTTAGGCGAACGGTCATTCACCGACCTACAATTTCTTCAACTAGTCACTTTGCTAACTACTCAGGTTTTCACTACTAAGAACCATAATCAAGTGCTTACGAGTCTAACATAGATCAATCACTCAAAGTATCAGATAAAAGCGCATCAAGAATTTATTGTTTCTAAGGTTTCACCCTAAAGCACACAATTTCATCATCGGACTCATGTCTAACTATTAAGGACTAAAAACAAACAATTTTCTTATGCCCCCCGATGGTCTTTCTATCATTGCCGTAAATTTTTATGTTCCTCGATTTTCTTTTCCCCGATATCCATGTTTTCTAAACTCTTCTTTACCAGTCTTCTTTTTCCTAACCCAACGGATATCTATGATGGCTTTTAAGACAATGGGTTAGCATGATGCGTGTATGCATGAGATTCATGAGATGCAAGTGGTTATCAAAACAGATATCGGACTCATGCTTCTGACATATTTGGATCATGTTTGGATATTCTAAGCCCATCAAGGTTTTCATACAAGTTGGCTCATTATCATTTTAAAGCATTCAATCACATTATTGCGAGGTGCAAACTTGTCCCAGTTGCAAAAGGCCCAACAGGTATACACTTTTGCGATAATGTGGCTAAACAACTTCAAATGATAGGGGGCCCAAACACAAAGTGGCCCATCGGTATTTTAGAAACTTTTGGCCCAATTGTCATAAGACGCAAACTCGTCCCAGTTTAAATGGCCCAACAAGCTCATACCTCATGACAACAAGTCCAAATGAATCCAAATGATGATGGTCCCAAACACAAACAAAAAGGGATGGTTTCTATTGTTCATACAACTACGGTTCACAGGTTGGTTTATGGGGGTGTAGAGGATTGCCCACAACTAGGTCTCCCCACTCAAGGGTTCGAGCGACCAAGTGAGCGAACCTTTTTTATACGCCAAGGTACGTGCCAACGAGTGATAATACATGACTGACTGTCAAATGGATTTCTTATTGAAGATTCCCAGAGGGAGGGTGGAGCGGACTCTCTTAAATACCCAAGCCTCTTAGGCTCTTATCGCCTTGGTGACAGGAATAAACAATAGGTCCTCCAAATTAGTCCATCACGGTAAGCTTCAAGTAAATAATTATCTAGGTGCCGTCACAGTTTTTCCTTATAGAAAAGTAGTGAATGAAGGAAGGCACCAAACTATTACCTAGCTCTAATAGTGTATTTGATTAAACCCCTTCAACCCACAGTAAACAAGGTTAACTAAAACAAAAATCACAAACATTACAAGGTATTATTTCGGGGCCGATTATCTATCCCCAGTGGAGTCGCCAGACTGTAGGACACAGAAATCGATGACGCTGTTCCGGCTTGCGGCCCGATCGGGAGTACGGAATAGCCCGCGGGGAACTTAATCGGAGAAATAAAATGGAGTCGCCACCTAGTGTGAACTGGGAAATGATTTAAGGCCGCACTCACCCCTCGCAATGGAAGACCTCAAACTGTTAGGTTCGGAATGGTCCCTTACTTATGCCACTTGTAATGAACGGATTCACACAATAATATAACCAAGTCTACGCAACATACACATGCAAGAATAGCCTATATCTAAGTTTGCATACAATATAGATCTAAGTTTGCATACAACCTATATCTAAGTTTGCATACATATGAGTAAAACCTACATCTAAGTTTGCATGCATAGATATAAATAAAATAAAAGCGAGCATACAATCTCATGAACATATGCATGAACGTTTCCTCAAGCGGTACGTGAAGTTGTATCCCAAGTACAAACCGCACTACCGTCCATTCGGATTCGGCTACGGAATTTACGTCTGGGTTTCCATCCGATATACCACGAGAAGCAACACTCAATCACTAACCCAATATTGACATGCATGAAACATGATAATGCATATAGCCATAAATAACCGAAGAGAACAAAACAAATGCGGAATAATAAAACAACAATAAACGGAAATTAAATATGAAATAATAAAAAAATAATGATGCGAAATAAATGCGGAATAATAAATATGTGACCAAAGAATTTCGCCGTTTTCAATATAGGACTTCGCATACCCGTTGGACGTATTCCACGCCCAACCAAGCATGCCATGTCCAAGATAACAAAATAAAATATAACAAAGGGTGCCCTCAGGTCTTACCTTTTAAGTCGCTTCCTATGAGGCATTGGGACCTCGCCGGAAGGGTTAACGCTTCACTATTTTGCTGGTTTTCTGGTTCATAGTTTTCGCTCACCGTTTCGTTGTTTCGTCAGCGTTTTCCTCACTGTTTTCACCCGCTGTTTCGCTACTTTGGGTCACTGTTTTGGGGACTTTTGGGAGTGTTTTCAGGGTGATTTTGCATTGTTTTGGACTCAGTTTTAGGGTAATTTGGGGATTGTTTTCTTGTCGGGATTTCGAGCCGTTGTTCACGTGGTGGGCTAGATTTTATTGTTTGTTCAATAGGTTATTACCGAGAGTGAGGGGCTTTTGTTGCTGTCGGTTATGAGGGTAGTGTGTGCGTTTGGCCAAAAGTGTGTGTCGTGTGTCCTTTGGTGGGTTGTGTTTTGAGTCGGTTTGATGGAGGTTGTTGCTTTGTGTTTGTTCATTTACGTGTCTTTGGTGGAGGCAGTTCACGTGTTGCTTTGTGCTCAGTCATGGGTGTCGCTTTGTGTTTGTTCATTTACGTGTCTTTGGGTGGAGGCAATGCGTGTGTGTGTTTTAGTGGAGCCGTGTGGCCTGTGAGTTAGTTTTTGTTGTCATGGTCGTTGAGAGAAATTATTTTAGGTGGTCTCGTTGCCGAGAGAGAAGATAGAAGTCCGAGAGAGAATGGACATCTACATGAAAGATGAGAGCTTTGGAGTTTATTCTTGTTAGCGTGTGAGTTCGAAGAGAGAGATTGGGTCTGCCGAGTGAGTGACCTGGGGTTTTATTGTTTACTTGTTCATCGTGTTTGTGTTTTCTTGAGAGAGGGAGATAGGGCGTGTGGCTGCTCTGGTTGAGAGAGAGAGAAGAGAGGAAGCAATAAGAGGGAGATGTGTATTAGGGTTTTTTGGTTATTACCGTGAGGAGAGATGAGCGTGTGAGAGGTGAGCTGTAGGGGAGTGAGAAGGGTTTGTATTTTTTTGTTTGTGTTGCCGTGAATGCGCTCCAATGAGATAGATGGGGCATTGTGGGGAGTGAGAAGTGAGCTCCCTAGGTTTTAGTTTGTGTGTCTTTTTTAAGAGTTGGTTAGTGTTGTCATTGTATGGGTAGGAATGGAGATTGTGTAATAATGAGGAATATTTAATTAGTTTGTTAAAAGGAAAGGATTTGTTTAATTTAGGAAGGTAATTTTTTTTAGTTTAGGAAAGGGATTTATGGGATTTGATTTGATTTGATTTATTTAATTTGGGAAGGTGATTTATTTGGATTTATTTAATTTGTGAAGGTGATTTGATTTGATTTATTTAATTTGGGAAGGTGATTTATTTAGATTTTAACATGTGTTTAATTATTTTGGATTGGGCTTGGAGGCTTGGTGGTGTGTGTGGCTTGGTATGGGTTGCGGGGTTTTGGACCAAGGATGAATTTTAAAACAGAGATCCAACGAGCGAACCCGAAGCTAAGCAAACAAATTAAGTCCAACAAGGTATTGATTTCTGACTTTTCCCTTCTGACGTCTATTTCCTGTGACTTCCGCAACTTATCGGGTAGTGCCTCCATACGAGGCTCATCATCGGGACTTATATGCAAAAATGCAGTGCATACAATGAGCAAATCGGTGGGGAAAAATATTGTAAGTGGCATAATGCATGGTCCCATTCAACTAATGATTGTCTCGTTTTTCGGATTGTTTTGCAGGATGCCATAGAATCCGGACGAATAACGTTCGAAAAAAAGATGGCGGTGGACGACAACCCTTTTCCAAAGCCGATAGAATTAAACATGATCAATTCGGACCTTACCAAAATGAACTTGCCAAAGTTCAAGTTGGTCCTGGATGAAGATCATGATTGTCATCGTCCAAGCGCTCTGGAATGGATCGAAAAACCCCAAGAATGGAAGGATAGGTGAAACCTGTTTGCACGGTGCAAGAACATTGTAGAGTGGATAAAAGAGTTGGAAGATACATGTGAAAGGCCAGTAGCATGGCAATCGAGAACTTTCGCACCGAGGTTCTACGGCGAGAATTCAAACCTCGTCCAAAACGTAAAGACGTTTAGGCCGAAAATTCATCGGCCCAACGTATGGCATTCATACCGGAAGCCATCTTCAGGGCAGCATCTGGGAAGGAACTACCCTCCTGTGGATGAAATGACAAAGACGCAACTGAGGCACACCAGAGAAATTATAGCCGTATGATGCGCCAATAAGGTGAAGTGAAGGTCACCACAGGCCGCAATGTTGTGTCAGGGAGAAACCTGAGGTAAGCAGTAAAGAGAGTGACGGCAAAGACGGGACAACAACGAACTGTGAGGAGCGTACCAAGTTTGATAGACGAAAACAGAACGAGACAGACGACGAAGACCCCCTATCATCATTCAGTTTGGCAGTATGCCACCAGTTGTGCGAATCATTATTGCTGTCCGAGAAATTCAAGGGGGACAACAGTGAAAGGGCTGGAAATAACGAAGATGTCTATGGTGGTGATGAAACAGAATTTGTAGAACTCTCGATAACAGACAGAGGGGCTTCAGATGAGGAAATGACTGACATAGAAGAAGAAATAGACATCATGATTGAAGAACGAAGAATGGGAATATCACATAATTGGTTTCTCAAAGAATTATATGAGGCCGAAAACCCTGTAGTCGAACATTAGGAGAAGACTTGGGACGATCCTCATACCTCATCCTATACGGAACACCCAAAGTAAAGTGGACCATTACCAAGGCGGAAAAGCAAAGATTTATCATCAATAATGTCTCTCACAATGCGCCGGTCACTTTACCACCTTCTAGATGGGACATGGAGAGAGAACTGCCTCGGGCCAATGATGGGGACGAACCAACAATGGAGGTAGGCCTATCAGGGAAAGTGATATTCCCAAAACCACCACCATAAATGACTAAACACCTGCGGTCATTGTATATAAAAGCAAAGGCCAACGGGATACCCATCGCCAAAGTATTGATTGACAAAGGAGCAGCCATCAATGCAATCCCTGTTAGGATGCTAGGGCGTTTAGCAAATTCAGAAGACGACCTCATCCCTACAGAAGTGGTGCTTACAAGTTTCAATGGAGGCGCACGACGGCCAAATGGGTTGTCCCACTAGACTTGCAAGTGGGAAGTACTACGAAAACAGTAGTGTTCTTAGTTATAGATGGGCCAACCGCATATAACATGCTCCTAGGACAAGATTGGATA
The DNA here is from genome assembly GCA_019454045.1 of Zanthoxylum bungeanum. Lineage (NCBI taxonomy): Eukaryota > Viridiplantae > Streptophyta > Magnoliopsida > Sapindales > Rutaceae > Zanthoxylum > Zanthoxylum bungeanum. The sequence goes on from SKCR01037429.1 coordinate 34,444, forward strand.
CACGACAGCTGATGCATTCCTTCATCTCTTCATCAGTGCCTAGTTTTATGGAACCAGAGAGACGAAGTGGAAATAGTACACGCCGACGACAAGCTTTTCGCTGCAGAGACAAATTCAGCCGAATACTTCATATACGAAGGAAATTACGGGTCGACCAGTGTTCTGAATGAAGGGGAAAATTTGGCCATTGTGGCTCAAAATGAGGAGCCATACCCCGCAGGTCTGCTAAACGATTTGTTCGTGCAAACAAGGCCAACCACAATGGTCTTTGGAAAGCCAATGCACAGCAATTCGAATGAAGAGCAGACAGAGTAAAGAACAAACCGCACTCACGGCCACCAAGGCCAATCTAATGGCCTATGTAACGAAACGATAAAATTAGGTTGAAGCTCAGGCCGTAATTTCGGCCTTAAGGGATAAAGTGTTAGCACACTAGACAGAAGATAGAATAAGAGAGGCATGCGGGGTAGATTGTTTGATGGAAGGAATGTTGGACAATTATGACCTATAGCATCACTATTTGTACAGAACATTGTGTTGTTGTACAAATTAACTATGTGACAAAGGAAATTGCTCTTTTATCATTTGTAATTAGATTACCTGGATATATAAATGATAAAAGTCTTTATGATTAGTTCGGATTAATAAGATATGAGACAATATTAATACACAAAGGTTTAATCATTAAATATCCATAGTCGTAGTATTATCGAGGCTGGACATCGATAATGCAGAATAGGCTAGTATTACACTTGTACGTGTTATGGAAGCGTACGGCATAGTTCTCATATATTTGGGTATTGGATACTCATGTAAGTGTAATAGGAGGTTCTGTTTACCGATGGTACGGAAACAACTTTGCTCTGGATAGACCCCTCAGAATCTCATTGGTAGTATGACTATGTGTCTATGGGAATCCGAATCAGGGTAGGTGTATTTGGTCTTAACCTGAGACTTGCATCGCTAATACTTGCGACAATCAATATACTTTGGTTTTGGTCGTCCGGGGCTTTAACGGGTTCTGTGTACGCCTCTTCTGGGTATACTGAGAATCGTAGTGTATTGGGTGTGATGTCAAGATGGAAGTATCACTTCAGTCATATGGAGATGATGATCACGCAAGGATACAGAACTGGTACTCTAAGTGCTATAGCCATCGGGGAAGTATGACTAGGTCATGACTTTCCGATCATAAAGAGACTAGTTGCTAGTGATCCGATATATGATTCGTACGAGGCAGACACAACTCCAACCCCAGGCCTTGCATGTGACATCCGATACTGGATCGCAATACGCAATATTACGTATACTACGCCTGACAAAGATCTTGTATTCCGTAGAAGAATATTTCAGGAGAATTGGGTAAGCACGGTGCTTTGCTAGAAGCCAACCATGTCTTGTAAATCGGTAAGTACGTGGTACTGGGTACGCACGTGCTCGGATAGTTCGATGACCCTATTTACTGCCAACATATCCAGGGATCTCTTGGGTCGCATCCCAAATATTCACCGATGATGTTTGACTCGAAGAATATTAATCTGGGATTAATTATGAGAGAGAAAATTAATATGTGATTAATTATCAAGAGAGAGAAAATTAATCTGAGATTAATTATGGCAAGAATTAATATGAGATTAATTATCAGAGAAAGAATTAATCTGAGATTAATTGCGTCGAGAATTTATCTGAGATTAAATTCGTCGAGAGGAGAGAACGCGATTAATTTGGAATTAATCGATAAAATAAATTTAATAGTTAAATTAGATTTTACTATTTAATTTATTTAATTGAGCTAAATAATTTATTAGATATATTAATTGAAATTGGATTTCAACGGGAAATTAAATTGGATTTTAATTTTAGCGAACTAATTCATTTGGAATTAATTCGCGAGCAATTTTCATAATAATTTTACTGGGTATTATTATTTAATTAAATTTAATTTAATTGTGCCGCACCGAAAATTCGTTTGGTTGGATTAAACAAACCGGGTCCAAATTGTGTTGTGTAAGCCAACCAAATTTTGAATTAAATGAGTGAGACCTATGACTAGGGATGGCAGTGGAGGGTATGGTGCGGGTTTGCCATTACCAAACCCGCACCCGCATATGTAAATAAATTACCAAACCCGCACCATACCCGTTGCGGGTTTTAATTTTCATTACCAAACCCGCACCGCAATAAATAAATTACCAAACCCGCATTGGTACCCAACGGATTTTTTGCGGGTTTTTAAAATATTGAATTACTTTGTGTTATTAATAATATAATTTTTTAATTAAATAATTTATTTTTAATTGCTAGCTTAGTTTTCACATTTGTTTTTCGTTTGACATATACAACATGCAATGTATGTATATACAGTACATAGATAACATAATGTATGAAAGACTCGGTACCATATGTTTATTTTTTCATATAAACATAATTAAAACGAGTTCTTCCCTTCATAATTATAATGATCTAAGTTAGCCAACTCAATCGACAATAACCTAAAAATAATCATCAATCTTTGGTCATATTTTTTTATGCAATTGTAATGAAAGTGATGCTTACAAAGCTCAAGTGGTGTAAGTGTATGAAGAAGCAGGAAAGCTATTGAAGTTGCAGCAAACACTACTGTTTTGTTCTTCCTCTCTCTCCCGTTTCTGACTATATGAACTTAATCCAAATTTTTGTATTATAATTTTATTAACAAGTGTGATTAAAAAAAACAATAATAGTCATGCAAAAAATCTTCAGATGGGCAGGTTGTAGGCTGCGGCTGAATGAGAGTGTGGAACCGTGGATTAACGTTTTAGGTTTAGGTTTTGTTAGTTGTTTTTATATGAAGATTTTTTTAAATTGTCCTAAAAATATTAATTAATAAAAAATAATATTGCGGGTATGCGGATACCCGCAGCGGATACCCGCATTTTTTTCTTAATTACCAAACCCGCACCGCACCCGCAGCGGGTTCTACTTTAAATTACCAAACCCGCACCGCACCCACTAATATATTTACCAAATCCTACCCATTGCGGGTGGGTTTTTGCGGGTTTGCGGGTTTGTGGGTAAAATTGACATCCCTACCTATGACCTACATCAATTATCAACAATTGATGTGAGTAGTTGCAAATGTAATAAATTAGATTTAATATACATCACACCTATCAAATAATTAATAAATGAATTTTTTGAAAATTTTTTATTTTCTCCCCCTTGGCCGAATGGTGACTAAAAAATCTTTTTGAATTTTGGCCACGTGACCATTGATTCTCTTTGAAAAAGAAGAAAGCAATATTGCTTTTCTTTTTCACGTGGGGCCATTATCTTCACTTGGCAGTAAGTAAAATAGTTTCAAAAATGTTACACTCATCCACACTCTTATTTTATCATTACTCAAATAGTTTTGCTTTTGAAAATTGCTTTTACTTTTTCATTTAATGCCATTGACTTCTTCAAATATAAATGGCCTCTGAAATTGCTTTTTGTTTTTTGAAGAAGAACATATGCTCTCTCTCTCTTTAAAAAGAAACGGCCGAATGATAAAGAGCAAACAGGTCTCTGGTTCATTTTTCATTTTTGCCGAATAGGCTACTGCTTTTGAAGCATGGCCGAAAGACCTTTGATGATTTAGGCCGATTGGCCTCTTATTTTTAGGCCGGTTGCTTCCCTCTTTCTTGGGCAAATTTATTTCTCTTTGGGAGATAGAATTTGTTCCATTTGTTCTTGCTAGCACATAAGGAAGTCAAAAAATGGTGATAGGGATACTCACTCATGAGTTTGGAACCACAAGGAGGGCTTGGAAGATTTAATAACCATGAAAAGTTTTGAAAGTCAAAGCCGATCAATATAAGTTTATTCCGCAAACTTCTTGATTTATTCACACACGAATCACGCTTAGAGATCCTGTGGCATGTTTAGGACACTAACAATGGTATCAGAGCGATCTAAGTGCGATTTGAAAATCTAGGGTTCTAAACTTTAATTTGGTATTTTTATGTTTGGAGCTTGATTTTCCTAATTTGGTTGATGGGTTGTGTTTGAATGATGATGAGTTGGATTTGTGCATTCTTAATTTTGTGAAAAATTGATATGATTAATTTTCCCTAAATTGCAACCCTTGGCCGAAACTTATGGACCTAGAAGCTCATGAGAATTTTTGAAATTTGACATATTGGATGTGTTGATGACATAATAGAAATATTGAATGTTGATTTAAATTGGATTGAAATCAAATTGAATGATTTTTGTATGCCTTTGCCGTGAGTTTGAAGCATGTTAAAGATTGATTTTGCCCCAATTTTGTGTTGGACATGAATTTGGGAATTAGGCATGATTAATTAGATTAAATTAATGTTTTGGAAACATTAGGTTAATTAATTAATTATGGTGATTGCACTTTAATTGAATTAATATGTATGTTTGGAATGTTGTATTAATTTAATTATTGTATTTGGGCTAATGGACTTGGTTGGACCAAATTTTAATCTTGGATTATATTTGGGCTTAAACCATTTCCATAAAATCCAAAATATAACTATTGGGCCTTTAATAATTTAATTGGGCCCAATGGGCCAAAATTGATTCTATGGCATAGGGTGATTCCTAATGGGCCTAGGCATTATGGGTTAGATCCATTTTGGCCGAAAGCCCAAGCCTAAAGAATTAATTAAAAGCTCATTGGACTTTAATTAAATAGTATTGGATACTAATTGGGTCTTTGAGACCCATTAAGATTGGATTTTGAATCCAAGTCTTTAAGGCACATAAATAAGTGTAATTATTTAATTTAGAATTAAATATGAATTAGTATTTAATACAATTTAAATTAGATTTAAAATTGTAGTTCGATATAATTCAAGAATACTTACTTTGAGTATTTATTCTTAAACGAGTTGGACTTGCGCAAATCAAATCGTTGTATGAACATTGGATGGTCATTAATCAAAGATTAATTAATTGGATTAGATTTATTAAATAACATGCTTTGTGTGAATACTTGGATGTATGTATGAATAATGTATATCGGAGGGATATTAGATGGGTGAGGGCAATTTCGGTATTTGTTGTAATAAATTTAGAATTTATTAAATTGGACCTGCGTGTCCAGCCTATTACCTATTTTCTCATTGTATTTCTCTTCTCACCAATTCCCCTCAGTGTAAATGAGGTTTCTTTAGAAGTATTTTGTAATTGGGTAGAAGTAAGAATAGTGCTAGCGGGAGAAAGGAAATTGACAGATTTGTTCTATGAACAAATTGTATTATATATCCATCCGCATATCATTATTAATTTATTTCGAGCCTTATTATGCTTTTAGAATGCATGCTTAAGGATGTATGATGAGACATAATCAAAGATAATAAATTGGTTGCCAATTTACGCGAAAAACCCTCAACAAATATTAAGCGATTTCCTTCCATTGAGTGATTTTCTCTCAATATCCAAGATTGGCACTGGTTTGTTGGCCAAAGTCAAGACCTTTGTCCATCGCGGATGTGTTTGAATCATGAAGGCTTTGTTCCATATCGTATGTCTTGTCCAAGTTGTGATTTGTTGGCCAAAGTCAAGATCACTTCTTGTCCATCGACATCGATTACGAAGCTTTCCAAAGCCAATGGGTCCCGCTTAACTAAAATCATTAAGCTTGTTGTGCCAAAGCCAAGGCTTAGTTGATTCAGAGGAAAAGGTTAGGAAAATATATTGGATATATTGGCATATATATTGTATATATATGTTTCAGACTTGGAGGTCCACCTACTGGATCTAGGAATTGGATGAGATCCAATTGATCTTAGAGATCTACCTAGTTAAATTTTATACAACTTGTTGGCCAAAGTCAAGGTTGTGTATCTTTTAACGGGATCCTAGCCCACTAGGAAACTAGGTTTCCCGAGTACTCCACAGAGGGTTAGAGGCTCGCCGAAAAATAGTGGGAGGTAAGTATTAAATTTGCAATTTCATTTAGATACTTGCCAATACGCGCTCATTTAATTTTTCGTCATTAATTATTAAATATATTAGTTGGACTAATATTCAATTGTTGTTTTATTTTAACAGTTAGACTGTATTCAAACTACTTCATTTGTAGTTGGTTATATAATTGGATTATAGTAATCAATACATTTGAATGTAACCGATCAATTGTAGTTGATTATATAGTTAGAATATAATAATCATTATATTTAATTGTACCTGAAATCGTTGATTGGATAGTTGGACTATAGCAATCAAGATGACTGAAAGATTAGCATCAAAGGACATAATCCTGGGGAAAATATCTTTAACGGCTTTAATTTTCAGATCGGGAATAAAACCTCACGATAGTCCTGGGAGCTGAGAAGTTATTCTATTTGATAGAGGAACCTCTCATGCATGAGCCCGGAGTTGAGCAAATAGTAGAGCATGAGCTTAAGAAGACTCATTGTGATGATAACTTTAGTGCTCAATCCGTTATGCACAACCAGAGCTTCTTAAAAGGACATATCTCAAGTTATCTACCTAAACTATGCCAAACGGGGTCACTAGAAGTGTGACTGCCGTATAGACAAGGCAGACATGAAGGAAGAGAAGGCGAGACAAGGTTCCGGCTTCAAGAATGTTTGTTATAAACATGTTCACTACTGGTTTTAAAATTGGATTTTTGATACTAGATGTGGTACATGAATATATGTACTGATGTGCGGGATCTGCTGATAAGCAGGAAACTGGCTTCAGATGAGATCGACCTACGAGTCACTGTTTTGGCCATAGAAACCTAAGTTTTGGAACTACCATTTGGGCATGTACTTAAACTAGGAGACTGTTATAATGTATCTAATTTGACTAGGAACATTATATATGTATCTAGTTTAACCCGTTGCGGGTATACCATTGTATTCCAGAACACAAGGTGTTTTGTTTATAAAGTTGATATTGAGATTTACACATTAGATGTGAATAACAACATTTATATTTTGAATATAAATGAATTTCAAACATATAATATGACAAACAAATAGCTCAAATTGAGTAAACCAAATGAGACTTATTTGTGGCATTGTCATTTGGGACACATTAACAAGACTCGTATATCCACACTTTCGAAGAGTGGATACTTTGACGGATTTGATTCTAATTCAAATGATGTCTACGAATCTAGTTCATTAGGCAAAGTGCCTAAAACACCTTTTACTTGGTAAAAGTGCAAGTGCCACCGATCTGTTAGCTCTCGTTCATAGTGACGTAAGTGGGCCCATATCTAGCTAGGCTAGAGGTGGATATGAATACTTCGTAACCTTTATGGATGTGGCATCGTGTTACGGTTATGTGTATCTTATGAAACACAAGTCAGAAACTTTTGAGTAATTCAAAGAGTTTCGACACGAAGTAAGAAAACAGACCGGCTAAGTATTAAAAACATTACAGTTGGACCATAGTGTAAAATACTTAAACATATGAGTCGCTCTGAGCTACCAATTTCGTTAATGGGATATGCATTGAACAATGCAATATTTATTATGAATAAGGTTCCGTTAAAATCTGTTAGACATACTTCATATTATATATGAACAGGAAAGAAACCAGGTTTCTCATTCCTGAAGATTTGGGAATGCTGGGCATATGTTTGGATGATACCAAACTAGAACCCAAATCGGATAAGTGCCTATTTGTAGGTTGTCCTAGGGAAACCAAAGTATAGTACTTATACAACTCACAAGAGAACAATGTAATTGTTGCTCTCCATGCGGTTTTCCTAAGAGGAATTCCTATATGCAGTGGTAAGTGGGAGGAAAGTAAAACTCGATGAAAATCAGAGTAATACTGTTCCAGGCACCGAGTCCTTACGGAACACAAATAGTTCATCAAGGATGAAACTGTACCAATAATCTTCGAATACACTAGAACCGCGTAGGTCGGAGAGAGTCAGAAAACAACCTGGGAGGTATGGGTTTCTGATCTCACCTCATGTAGATGTTAATCTTATTGAGGATATTTAACCGGCTACGTATGAGGAAGTGATACAAGGTATCGAATCCTTTTATGGCAAAGTACCATGAAGTCCGAAATGGATTCCATGTATATCAACCAAGTTTGGATGCTGGTTGATGTACCAGAAGGCATTGTGCCTATTGGTACTATATGTGTCTTCAAGGAAGACATACATGGATGGCAACATACAAATATACACAGTTAGGCTTGTAGAGAAAGGGTATCATCAAGGACATAGTGTCGACTACGACGAAAATTTTTCATCTGTTGCCATGATTAAATCCATTTGGATAATGCTTGCTATAACTGCATATTTCGTTTATGAAATATGACAATTGGATGCCAAAACCACTTTCCTTAACGGAAACCTTTTGGAGGATGTTTGTATGCAACATCCTGACGGTTTTGTCGTGCCAAAACATGCAAACAAGGTTTGCAAGTTAAATCAATCCATTTATGGATTGAAACAAGCATTGCGTTATTGGAACTAGCGTTTTGATGTAATCATAATGGTATATGATTTAATTCAAAATGAAGATGATTCTTGTGTATATAAGAAGGTAGGTGGGAGCACACTGATAATGATTGTCCTATAAGTTGATGATGTATTGCTTCTTAGCAATAACATTCCCATAATAAAATCGGTGAAAGCTTGGCTTTCCTGAAAAATTCTCCATAGAATACATGAGAAAAGCAGGATTCATTCTAGGAATAAAGATATACTGGGATAGATCTAGAAAGCTACTGACACTCTCTCAGTGTTCGTACGTTTTGACATGTACGTGACCTGATGTCTCATATGCTTTGAGTATATGTAGACGCTATAAGGCCAATCCAAGTGATGGTCACTGGATTGATGTAAAGAACATTCTTGAGTATCTTGGATGAACCAAGGATGCTTTATGAGAATATGGGGAAATGAGAACTTGAGGTAACTAGGTTCACCGCTGCAAGTTTCCAAACCGACAAAGACGACTTTAAGTCGCAATAAAGGTACTATATAGTTTGAATAACGGAACAGTGAGCTGGAAATCTTCCAAGTAAGATATTGTTGCCGAATAAATAACAAAAGCGGAACATTGTTGCAGCTGCTGCAGCAATAGAAGCATTTTGGATCTAAATAATCCTAATCGGATTAGGAGTAGTTCTGTTAGCAGCTGAGCTAGGCTACAGCGCAGGCTAAAGAACCACGGTCTCATCAATGATCCAAGTATGTACTTCAACTAATTTCATCTGATTCGTAAGATCATACATCGTGGCGATGTGATGATCGAATAAATCGCATCAGATGATAACCTTGTAAATCCGCTGACGAAAGCTATTTCTCCACAGAGGTTTTGAGCGACCCGTACATAGTTCAGGTGTAGAACACCTGAGTGATTGGCTATAGGCCAAGTGGGAGATTGTTGGACAATTATGACCCATAACATCACTATTTGTACAGAACATTGTGTTGTTGTACAAATTAACTATGTGACAAAGGAAATTGCTCTTTTATCATTTGTAATTGGATTACCTGGATATATAAATTATAAAAGTCCTTATGATTAGTTCCATAAGATAAGAGACAATATTAATCCACAAAGGTTTAATCATTAAATATCCATAGTCGTAGTATTATCGAAACTGGACATCGATAATGCGGAATAGGCTAGTATTACACTTGTGCGTGTTATGGAAACATAACAACATAGTTCTCATATATTTGGGTATTGGATACTCATGCAAGTGTAATAGGAGGTTCTGTTTACCGATGGTACGAAAACAACTTCGCTCTGGATAGACCCCTCAGAATCCCATTGGTAGTATGACTATGTGTCTATGGGAATCCGAATCAGGGTAGGTGTATTTTGTCTTAACCTGAGACTTGCATCGCTAATACTTGCGACAATCAATATACTTTGGTTTTGGTCGTCCGGGGCTTTAACATGTTATGTGTACGCCTCTTCTGGGTATACTGAGAATCGTAGTGTATTGGGTGTGATGTCAAGATGGAAGTATCACTTCAGTCATATGGAGATGATGATCACGCAAGGATACAAAACTGGTACTCTAAGTGCTATAGCCATCGGAGAAGTATGACTAGGTCATGACTTTCCGATCATAAAGTGACTAGTTGCTAGTGATCCAATATATGCTTTGTACGAGGCAGACACAACTCCAGCCCCAGGCCTTGCATGTGACATCTGATACTGGATCGCAATACGCAATATTACATATACTACGCCTGACAAAGATCTTGTATTCCGTAGAAGAATATTTCTGGAGAATTGGGTAGGCACGATGCTTTGCTGGAAGCCAACCATGTCTTATAAATCGGTAAGTACGTGGTACTGGGTACGCACGTGCTCGGATAGTTCGATAACCGTATTTACTGCCAACATATCCAGGGATCTCTTGGGTCGCATCCCAAAGATTCACCGATGATGTTTGACTCGAACAATATTAATCTGAGATTAATTATGAGAGATAAAATTAATATGTGATTGATTATCAAGAGAGAGAAAATTAATCTGGGATTATTATGGCAAGAATTAATCTGGAATTAATTATCAGAGAAAGAATTAATATGAGATTAATTGCGTCGAGAATTTATCTGGGATTAAATTCGTCGAGAGGAGAGAACGCGATTAATTTGGAATTAATCGATAAAATAAATTTAATAGTTAAATTAAATTTTACTATTTAATTTATTTAATTGAGCTAAATAATATATTAGATATATTAATTGAAATTGGATTTTAACGGGAAATTTAATTGGATTTTAATTTTAGCGAACGAATTAATTTGGAATTAATTCGCGAGCGATTTTCGTAATAATTTTATTGGGTATTATTATTTAATTAAATTAGATTTAATTGTGCCGCGACGAAAATTCGTTTGGTTGGATTAAACTAACCGGGCCCAAATTGTGTTGTGTAAGCCAACCAAATTTTGAATTAAATGGGTGAGACCCATAACTTACATCAATTATCAACAATTGCTGTGAGTGGTTAGAAATGTAATAAATTAGATTTAATATTAACCACACCTATCAAATAATTAATAAATAAATTTTTTGAAAATTCTTTATTTTCTCCCTCTTGGCCGAATGGCCATTAAAATATCTTTTTGAATTTTGGCCACGTGGCCATTGATTCTCTTTGAAAAAGACGAAAGCAATATTGCTTTTCTTTTTCACGTGGGGCCATTATTATCTTCACTTGGCAGTAAGTAAAATAGTTTTGCTTTTGAAAATTGCTTTTGCTTTTTCATTTAATGCCATTGACTTCTTCAAATATAAATGGCCTCTGAAAATGCTTTTTGTTTTTTGAAGAACATATGCTCTCTGGGCAATTAATAAGAGTAATTGGTTGCAACAACAAGGTGGTATATCATGTGCCGGGTGTATATGCTTTCTCTCTCACAGCAGGCGGGCCCAACACAGCTGTGGGGCCCGCCTGCTGTGAGAGAGAAGGCATATACACCCGGCACATAATATAATTTTCGTGCAACAACAGGTTGCAACCAATTATTTTTAAAAAAAATTTAAAAATTATTTTTTATTAAATAAATTATAAAATATTGATAAAAAAAAAATGTATTGTAAGTTTTTAAATTTATTTTTTTATAAAACATTGATAAAAATAAAATAATATAAAAAATTTATTTTTATAAAATATTGATAAAAATAAAATAATATAAATTTTTTTTGCATATTTATTGGTGAAAGTTGCAAGTTTAATGGTAGAAGTTACATATTCAACGGTCATAGTAGCCCTGGGCATTATCGGATCCGGATCGGATCGGATCAGATTCGAATCCGATCCGATCCGATAAGCGTGGAGATATTTGATTCGAATCAAATATCAAACTCGGTTTGATCCGATCCGAAAAAAATCGGATCGGATCGGATCAAACCAATCCGATTCGATTGATAATCGGATCGGATCTGTTTGATTCGAACACTTATCCGAATTCGGTAAATTGTTCGAATTTGATCATATATCCGAATTTGATTACCGATCCGAATTTGATTACCGATTTGAATTTGATTACCGATCCGAATTTGATTACCGATCTGAATTTGATAATGATCCGGATAAATTTGATTTGATAAAGAAACTGAATTTGATAAAGGCAAAACAATCAAAATTCAAAATAGAAAACATCAAAACACAAACACATTAGTCATTAGGCGGACATAACTTGTCATAATGTCATGTAATGTAGGAAATTAAAATTTAAAATCAATAACTGAAAACTAGAAAAGTAATAACTAATTGTTCATAGGATTCATTTAGCCCCAACTAGTCATAAAGACATAAACATAAATATTTCGTGCTCATATGATCATATCCATCCTACTGCGGTACTGTCAAGTATCAAGATCCAAAGTCCAAACAAACCTATCCTGCCATGAAGCAAATGAAAATTACAAAATGATAAGAAACTTATGACCAAGAAAATAGAAATTGAAGATCAAGCAAAGCTGCAAAGTATAATAATCCCCCAACTGTTCACAAACACATTCTGCTCAAATCAAAATGCACCACCAGAACATTAATTCACATTGCTGCTTTATTGGGTGAAAGCTGATAGTTGATAAATTGATGAAAATGTTAAAATGTTTCATCAAAATGAAACTATGAGAAGATCAACCATGTATAAAAGTTGAATTTCTATTCATCATGCCCCCAAGTTTATGATAATACTTCAATCAAATAACTATATAACCACTTAACCAGTCAATTTATTGTAAATATTAGAGGACCAGCCATGAGAATCAATGAAAATTGAAAAGTTGATTTATTGTAAAAATTTCTACCTACTGCCTGCAAATCACATATGCAAGAATCAACTGTAAAGGAAATATAAATTCTCCCAGTGTGCTACAAAGCTGCAGCCGAAAATATCAAAGATGGAACCACCCATATTGTCAACATCAATAAGATAAACTCTCTGACATACAATTAATCGGCCAACTTCTTTAGAAAGACTGTTATTTAGATGATACTGAACACAATTCCAGGGGCAGTGGGGCACTACACTAGTATGTGACAATGTGTGAGCAGTCATTTATTGTAGACAAAGCATACAACAGAATGTAAATGACATTCTCAATTAGGATGCAGCACATTAAGAACTACTAAACAATTACAAAAGTTAGACAAGAGTTCAAAAAGATTAGCGAAATAAAATTAATAAATTCATCTAGACAACTAGTGATCTAACTACATTGTAAAAATTGTACCTTCAAGATACTCATCCTCAAATCAAACTCTGTTTCCAACAGCATGATCCAGCGATTGTGATTCAGATTGTGACTTGTGATATTCTTCAAATAGAATACAAACAAAAAAAATTATTCTAAGTTTGCATTTTATGATATTCATTGTAAAAAACTCAAAATTGAAAAACAAAGTGATAAGTTTTTTTTACCTTCCTCAACCTTTTCGTAATACTCAGCCTCCAATAGCATTGCTTCCACTTCATTGTTTTTGTCAATTGTAAGCCTATTCCGTATCCAATTTTGAGTGCATATAAGAGCCTCGACCATAACGGGAGTTAATGAGCTACGAAAATTATCAAGAACACGACCGCCCGTACTAAATGCCGATTCAGATGCCACTGTGGATACCGGCATTGCAAAAATGTCACGAGCAATCCTAGCCAAAATTGGATACTTACTAGCATTTGTTTTCCACCACCTCAGAACACTAAAGCTAGGGTCACGACTAGTCTCATAAGGTTCCATCAAATACATTTCAACCTCAGTACTATCCTCTTGATGAATGACATGACGAGTCTGAAAAACCTGAAACGGATCATCAGGTTGCACGTTTGTATTGCGCTTACGCACTCTATCTTGTGCTCGCGGTCTAACAAACGGCTGAGATTGAGATTGTGTCATACTACCAGCACTAGACCCATATTCACCAACACCAGTTACACCCCCACCTCTTGATCCATCACAGTCAACAAACAACCCATTTGTGCCATACCATTCATTATACGTATCGTATAATCTTTTCAATAAATCTCTAGTGGACTTTCTCATTTCATCCATCTTAACATTATCATTATCAAAAAGTATACCAAAACAAACAGAGGCAAATGTCATCTTACGTCGTGGATCAAGAATAGTACTAACAATCAATAATTTATTTATTTTGGCAGTGGTCTCCCAATATTTATCAAATTTCATCTTCATAGATATGGCCATCTCACGCAAAAGAGGATGTTCATTACGTGCCAGGTTTTTCAAGCTAGTATGAATCTTACAAATCTCATTGTAGGTGAAACAAGATGTGACGGTAGATGAGGCACTGAACATATTCGTTGCATCATAAAAGATCTCCAAAAAATCCGCAAAGTATTGAGCTTTCTCCCAATCCATATCCGTAGGAGGCCCAATCCTTTTGCTCCCATTTTCATCATCTCTAAAATATGGAGCATAATGACCATCATCATCAATCATTCGATCAAAGGCCTTCTGGAAGTCTAATGCAGCATTCAACATTAAGTATGTGGAATTCCATCTAGTAGGAACATCTAAGATGACACTGCCCTTACTCTCAATCCTCTCACGTGCTACCGCTGATTTAAATGCCTCCAATCTTGAAGGAGAAGATCTCACATACTTAACAGCATTGCGGATTGCTATAATGCTGTCATCCAATTCTTTCAGACCATCAGACACAACTAAGTTTAATATGTGAGCACAACAACGCATATGCACATACTCTCCATTAAGCACCAATGCATCTCCTCTCCACGTCCTCATCTTCCTCACCAACAGTTGGATGGCTACGGCATTGGCACTGGCGTTATCCACAGTTATAGTAAAAATTCTCTCAATACCCCAGTGCTGTAAACAAGACTCTATTAACCTTCCGATAGTGTCTCCTTTGTGATTGTTAATTGGACAAAAGCTAAGGATTCGCCGATGTAACTGCCAATCACTGTCTATAAAATGTCCAGTGATAACCATGTAATTAATGTTTTGAATTGATGTCCATATGTCAGTGGTCAAACTAACTCTCTGATAACCAGCAGAGAAAATACTCTTCAACATAACTTTTTCATCAGCATACATCTGTAGGATATCTCTAGTTATAGTCCTACGAGATGGGACATCAAAACGAGGGACGACAACACTACAGAAATTTCGAAAACCCTCTTTCTCTACAAAGCTAAATGGTAGCTCGTCAACAATGATCATCTTCACAACAGCTTTTCGACACGCTACTTGATTGAAATGACCGTCTCTAACGGAGAGATTTCCACTTGTGCCTCCCTCTTCACCAACCCCAACCAAAACACCTTGTGCTTCACAATAAGCCAAGTATGATTTGCAAGTCTCCATATGCCTCTTCAAGTTGGTTGTGGAGCGATCCTTCGAACTACAAGCATAAGTCTTCTGACAATATGTACATATAGCCCTATCCGGATTATCTTCACACATGCGGAAAACTTTCCACAATCTTCTATTTCTTATTTTTGTTGCTACTGATGTGATTGATGGCGCCGATGAATCAGGTTTTTTCGACAATGGCGGTCTCTCAGAGTTTGATGGACATTTTCTCTTCTGTTTCCTTGTTTCACTTTCCATTAATTGTACATCAATAGAATCTGAGTCTGACCCAGTACTGTTTGGGGAGGTTCCAAACCCACTCATCTACAATTATGAAAATAAAGGATTGAAACAAACAAAAGCAGAATAGTCAACGACAATAAGAAAACTTAAAGTAATTTCTATTTCAAAGAAAACTAAAAAAGAATTATCCTACACTTAACATGCATATAGTAATTAGCAAAAAGCAGTAGAATTCATTCAAGACAATCAATAGGCCGTATTTTCACATAGAAAGAAAATGAAGAGAGAAATAAAAGTATCACGATTTAAGAGCAGCAGTGGATTAGATACAATTAAGCCGCAATTTTGAAGAGTAATAGAAATTGGCAAAAGAGTAATCGGCCAAACGATACTTGATCCAAACGACATTTTTTCACAAACATACCAAATCGGCAAATCGGCCAATCCAAATTAAAAAAAAAAAAGCCCTAACCAGTAGGCAGTAACCAGCAGCAAAAAGCCCTAACCCAACCAGTCAACCACCAGCAAGCACCACCAATCGGCTAATCCAAATAAAAAATAAAAAAGAACCTCAACAAGCACATAGCCTCAAATACTTGCATGCAATTTTCAAGTCCAACCAAGAAATTACAAAATAAAAATCAAATCTGAAATCCCTAATATTGATTTAACGATCGGATCGGTCAAAGGGAACTTACATTCTTCGAGTTCTCTAAGTGACGGCGACGGCGATGGTGGCGACAAAATGAAGAGTGAAGACTGAAGACTGAATGAACAATGAAGAAGAAGAATGGAATGAAGAGTTAGTGAAGTGTGAAGACCGAATGAACGATGGTCGATGAAGACTTGAAGAGTGACTCACTGAAATGAAAATAATGAATCAATGAACCCTACTTAAAATATACAAAACGACGTCGTTTGGTACCCCAAAACGACGTCGTTTTGTATATTAATTAATTAAAAAAAAAAAAACGATCGGATCGGATAAAATCCGATCCGATCCGAAATCCGACAAATCTTGTTGTCGCTGCTCGATCGGATTAATGGATCAAATCCGATCCGATTTGATCCGATTTTTTCGGATCAAATCGGATCGGATTTGATCCGATCCGATCCGATGCCCACCCCTAGGTCATAGTTGCAGGTGCGATTTTCGAGGCAGATGTAATTGCATGTTATTGCTAAAATTCAATTCCAATGGTTTCATTTTGCATGTTTATTGCTAAAGGTTTCATCTTCAAAATATTGCATATTTATTGGTGAAAGTTACATGTTTAATGGTAGAAGTTGCATATTCAACGGTCATAGTTGTAGGTGCGATTTTCGAGGCATATGCAATTGCATGTTATTGCTAAAATTTCAACTCCAATGGTGTCATTTGACATGTTTATTGCTAAATGTTTCATCTTCGAAATATTGCATATTTATTGGTCAAAGTTGCAAGTTTAATAGTAGAAGTTACATATTCAACGGTCATAGTCGCATGTGCGATTTTCGAGGCAGATGCAATTGCATGTTATTGCTAAAATTTCAAATCCAATGGTGTCATTTTGCATGTTTATTGCTAAAGGTTTCATCTTCGAAATATTGCATATTTATTGGTGAAAGTTGCATGTTTAATGGTAGAAGTTGCATATTCAACGGTCATAGTTGCAGGTGCGATTTTCGAGGCATATGCAATTGCATGTTATTGCTAAAATTTCAATTCCAATGGTTTCATTTTGCACGTTTATTGCTGAAAGTTTCATCTTCGAAATATTGCATATTTATTGGTGAAAGTTGCATGTTTGATGGTAGAAGTTGCATATTCAACGGTCATAGTTGCAGGTGCGATTTTCGAGGCAGATGCAATTGCATGTTATTGCTAAAATTTCAAATCCAATGGTGTCATTTTGCATGTTTATTGCTAAAGGTTTCATCTTCGAAATATTGCATATTTATTGGTGAAAGTTGCATGTTTAATGGTAGAAGTTGCATATTCAACGGTCATAGTTGCAGGTGCGATTTTCGAGGTAAATGTAATTGCATATTATTGCTAAAATTTCAATTCCAATGGTTTCATTTTGCATGTTTATTGCTAAAAGTTTCATCTTCGAAATATTGCATATTTATTGGTGAAAGTTGCATGTTTATTGGTAGAAGTTGCATATTCAACGGTCATAGTTGCATGTGCGATTTTCGAGGCAGATGCAATTGCATGTTATTGCTAAAATTTCAACTCCAATGGTGTCATTTGACATGTTTATTGCTAAAGGTTTCATCTTCGAAATATTGCATATTTATTGGTCAAAGTTGCAAGTTTAATAGTAGAAGTTACATATTCAACGGTCATAGTCGCATGTGCGATTTTCGAGGCAGATGCAATTGCATGTTATTGCTAAAATTTCAAATCCAATGGTGTCATTTTGCATGTTTATTGCTAAAGGTTTCATCTTCGAAATATTGCATATTTATTGGTGAAAGTTGCATGTTTAATGGTAGAAGTTGCATATTCAACGGTCATAGTTGCAGGTGCGATTTTCGAGGCATATGCAATTGCATGTTATTGCTAAAATTTCAATTCCAATGGTTTCATTTTGCACGTTTATTGCTGAAAGTTTCATCTTCGAAATATTGCATATTTATTGGTGAAAGTTGCATGTTTGATGGTAGAAGTTGCATATTCAACGGTCATATTTATGCGCCCTAGCACAAATATTGAGTGATTTTTTCTTAAAAATTATTTAATTTTTTATTTTTCAAGTTTAAAATATTTGTTGCATCTTTTAAGGTTGAAAGTTGCATCTTAATGGTGAAATTGCATATTGATGCTGTGAAGTTGCATGTATTAGTTATATCTAACAATTACAAATTATTCAATATCATGTTTATTACTTCGATTCGATCTCGATTTCGTGTTTAATGATTATAAACATTAGGGGTGACAATTTTTGGTAAGGATTTCCTTTATTTATTCGATTCAATTCGCTTTAACCCGAATGTGAGTTTCAAACAATATATTCGTTTAATCAATTGGTCGATTCGATTTAAAGTATTTATTACAGTTATGGAATACGAGAATACGTTTATTCGTTATTGAATCATTTTATTATTTTCTTTGACCAATTAAGTTTTAGTTACGATTCGAGGTATTTTTAATAAATATATAAATTACATGTGTTATGGTTTATTTTTCATTAATTATATATGTTAATGAGCATGCATATGAGTTGGAAAAAATCGATTCTATATTAAATTAATCAATTTTCTATTTATTTATTTATGTAAATATTAAATTTGGTTATAATTAATAGTAATTCGGATATTCACTAAAGTTAATGAGCATGGAGGAGAATTTGTTATAATTTTTTTATATACTAATATTTATTTCATATCCCTCGTATGAAAGATATTTAGTATGAAAATTAATTTTTATTAGTTTTTCGTGTATGATTCGTTTTATTATTTTCTTTTATCAGTTATTGGTATTTTTCAATTAAGATTCCAAAATAACCGAAATAAAACATTAATTAATCAATTATTTACTTAGGATAATTACTAAAGTTAATGAGCATGAAGTAGAATTCTCTTAATGTTATAGTTTTTTTTATAACTACTTAATATTTTTGTTAATCACACATTTATTTACTATGAACTTAAGTTTCAAAGTTATTGGTTTTGTTACATGTTTAAAAATTTTGGATAACATGTATCCATATCATAAACCAATCGAAAACTCGGATATCCGTAACAGACCAAAATAACTGGAGACGAGTTTAAATTCACAATCCTCTTACGAAAACTGCAATTCACTCTGCTTAATATAATTATCATCGACGCAAAGGTGTGAGAGTTTAAATTCATACTTGTCTCGTTTCCTTAATTTGAAGTTGAAATTGTATGATTTTATTCGACAAATATATCGTGCATTAGACTGCATACGACATAAAGAAACAAAAGACGAGTTTCATTCGACCCATAATAGTCCAGTATTATGATCAATTGTGACAAGTCTATTGGTCCCACTAAATATTTGTGCGCCCCAGCATAACTTATATTGAGTGACTTTTTTTCTTTTTATTTGCTGGGTTATTATTTTATCTAACCCAGTGAGTAACTTATTCCATGTTTTTGTAGTTTGTAATTAATACAATAAAAGTTTAATGAATAAAACTACAAAATACTAATACATTTCTCAAGTGATTTTTTTAATATAATTTGGGCCGCCATTGAAGAAGGTGGAGTGATTTTTTTTATATAATTTGGACGAGTTAAAGATTTTTTTTTTTTTTTTTACTAATATTCATTTCTTCAATCTCAATATAACAAAGAATATAACAATGTGCATTATGAGACTCAAGCAAACCATTACCAAACTTATCAACCAAAACATGCAATTCACTCTGCTTATTTCTCAAATCTACATAGCAAATGATGTCGCCATTAAAGAAGGTGAAGTGATTTTTTTAAAATAACTTGGACGAGATAAAGAATTTTACTTTTGAATTTTTTTACTAATATCCCTTGTTTCAATCTGAAGATAACAAAGAATACAACAATGTGCATTATGACACCCAGCAAACCATTACCAAACTTACCAACCAAAACCTGCAATTCACTTTGCTTATTTCCCAAATCTACATAGCAAATGAACCATATTTATATATACCAAATGGGACCAGCTCCAAAAGGAGGCTTCTTGATTTTCTTTTCTCTTTTACTTGATTTTTGCAACAACCACTCGGGGAATGGTGCTTCAGCAAAATGGGAACACTGGAGGTGTTATGCATGCAGTTGTAGGGTTTTGCTTCTTGTGGCAGCATAGGGCTAGTGTGCATTGTGCACACATCTGGTGGCCACAATCTTGGACTTCAATTGTACATGCCTACTCAAAACATATGCAGCATAGCTCTGTATCACTAGCCTGCAATGAAAGAGAACAAATCAATATCATCTTTTTTAGAAATCAACAAAATTTATAACTTACATTGAAAAAAAAATATATGTTTTACTATTCAAGTGTAATAAATGGTATTAAAGGAAAATCAACAGAATGAATAGCAGAACACCTATAGAACATATACTTACAGAAAGTGTGTTTCTATAGATCTTGTCTGTTATGGATTCAGGAGCAGGCTGGCCACTGCTGTAGTTAAACTGAAAATAAGACATAAGTACGAAATGTTAAAGCACGAAATGTTATTATTTAAAATAAAAATAAAAGACATGAGTGCATAGCATAACACAAACAATTCACCTTGATGCCCCAATCATATTCAGGCCCACCAAGATTATGGCTTGCGCTCATAATAAATCCACCATTGGCCTGTGTAAAACACAGTTCAAGTAATCAGTAGAGTGCCAAAGAAAAGAAATGCATGACATGCAAAAATAAATTATGAGAAAATATAAAAATAAGCAAGCAATTGCCTTTTGCTTCCGGATTACAGCAGAAACAGCTGGTGTTGACATAATCCCATCCCTGAAATGGTTAAGTTCCAATTAGTTTTCAGCATAAACCCATCAACCTTCAACTTTACTAGTAAAAGATAGAAGGTCGTGAGAATATAAAATGATATGATAAGATCTATTATCCATCATTTCTCTTCATTTAATGTGCACAATAATATGCTAGGTATGACCAACTCCATTATCAAATATGAATAAACAATACTTTTGGAGGAGGAAGCATGCATTCATTTCAGGCCTTCAGGGAAAAAGAATTTTCATCTTCTTCTTCAGCATACACCAGCTAAAGGGGGAAATTAAAAGAATTCTGCCACACAAGCTCTTCCTTTTGGCATGCTATATGCCAAGAATTACTTTGAAAGATTCAAAGGAAAATCCATATTCTGTCTTAGATGTTTATTGTACAATTTTGAGATTAAAATATGCAAGCCAGTTAACTTCACATCCCCAAACAGAATCAATTGATGGTGGTGTTAATGAAACAAAAGCAAACCCCCTATCTCCCAACAAAGCAATTGTTGCAACAAATGCATCGAGTCTATGTTCAAGAGGGCTTAAAAGTTTTTGCCCTGCCGTAGCATTACCATAGTCTCTTTGTTCTTGCTTTCAAAAATAATAAAATTGTTCAATAACAGAACCAATTAAATTACTTACTTGCCAACCAAAATTTTTTCAACACCATTCCCAGCAGCCATTTTGATAATGATCTGTATTTTAAAGAAATGAGCTTCCATTTTTCAATTCTAACAATACAGCAGTGCCATAAACTAAAAAGAGAGTTTTGTCAACCACTACAAAATCTCACCTGTGAAGCATCTCGGTTGAAATAACGACCATCGCCTCCTAACACCAAAAGCCCATTCTTGTAGTCCTCTGGTGGCAATGAATTAAACAATGCCTACATATGAAAAACTCTAACAATATACACTAGAACCAACTAACACTACGACTGCACAAAAGTGTAAAACTTCATACCTGGATCCAATTTGCAAGGTAATTCTCTTGTTTAAAAACTTTAACCTAAAAAAAATAATAATAATAATTTAAGAAAATGAAAAAACCACCATCTGGTCTCAATTTGATATCTATTAAAATGACAAAATAAACTAACAATAATTAAAAATAAAATCTAATCAAACAAATCAAGGAAATAAACAATACCCAGAATTATATTTCCTTTTATCCTTATTTTCCGGTACCAATCAAAACATAAATGTAAAAAATAAAGCAGAATATGACTTCAAAAATAAATAAAAATACCTTCTTTCTGAGACCACTAGTTCCAGTCTTCTGTCCCTCAATCGGCTTAGTTGGCATCGAATTAATCTGAAACATACATCACATACACCCATCAACACACACACACATACACACCCACTAACAATCCATGAACAATAAACCAAATTTAAGTAGACCTAGAACAGAGAATCAAGAGATACAGTGGTATGCTTTGAAGGAACCTGGAAATCAAGTTCTGGCATCACATAAAAATATAGAACCAGCGATGGAGAAGCAGACGTCGACGTCAGCGTTTGCGATTTTAGGGCACAAATTTCCCTTCTTCTGTGAGAGCGAGAGATCGTGAGAGTGAGAGTTGAGTGGAAGTGATGACACAATTTTGGCTGTGTGAGACAGAGAGAGAGTTCGTGAGAGATGGGGGGATTTGTGAGAGAGAGATGAACATGGAGAGACATGAGAGATGAGAGATTTGAGAGAGATGAGGGAGACGAGATAAATGAGGGAAATGAGGGATTTGAGAGAGATGAGGGCTATTTTTATTTTTATTTACCGGTTTTCCCGATTTTTTTTTATTATTTTTTTTTCGGTGGGGGTACCCAGGGGTATGTCATACCCCTGGGTACCACAGATGCACCCATGCTCTCTCTCTCTTTAAAAAGAAATGGCCGAATGATAAAGAGCAAACAACTCTCTGGTTCATTTTTCATTTTTGCCGAATAGGCTACTGCTTTTGAAGCATGGCCGAAAGACCTTTGATGATTTAGGCCGATTGGCCTCTTATCTTCAGGCCGGTAGTTTCCCTCTCTCTTGGGCAAATTTGTTTCTCCTTGGGAGATAAAATTTGTTCCATTTGTTCTTGCTAGCACATAAGGGAGTCAAAAGATGGTGATAGGGATACTCACCCATGAGTTTGGAACCACAAGGAGGGCTTGGAAGCTTCAACATCCATGAAAAGTTTTGAAAGTCAAAGCCGATCAATGTAAGTTTATTCCGCAAACTTCTTGATTTATTCACACACGAATCACGCTTAGAGATCCCGTGGCATGTCTAGGACACTAACAAGGAAATCACAAGAGCGAACAACCACTAGAAGAAGAAAAATACGCTTTGAATGGACGGCATAAGGTGAGCGTCTCGAGGGGACATGATGTATTGGACAAGGTCAATCTGGGGAGCGAGGACGATAGACGCATCACTTACATCAGTAAGGAACTAAAGGCCCAGATACGCGAAAAACTGATCCATTTGTTACAAAGATATAAAGGGGATTACAATGAAATGCCTAGTTTAGATGGAACATTAGTAGAGCATAAGTTGTCAATCATGTCGAGCCATAGACCGCATAAACAACCTCCCCAGAGGTTTGCACCCAATGTCTTGCCTGACATTAAGAAAAAGGTTGAACGCCTTTTGGGGGCAAAATTCATTAGGACGACCAGATACGTAGAGTGGTTGTCAAATATCGTCACTGTCATGAAAAAGAATGGAAAGTTAAGAATATGCATAGATTTTAGGAATTTAAACTTGGCAACACCAAAAGATCAATATCCTATGCCAACGGTAGATTCACTAGTAGACTCCACAACAGGGTATCATGTGTACTCTTTTATGGATGGGTATGCAGGTTATAATCAGATCTACATCGCCGAAAGCGATATACATAAAACGGCTTTTAGGTGCCCAGGGTCTTTAGGATGTTATGAGTGGGTGGTGATGCCGTTCGGTCTAAAAAACGTTGGGGCTACTTACCAACGAGCCATGAATCTAATTTTCCATGACATGATCAGTAAATTCGTAGAAGTATATGTAGACGATATAGTGGCTAAGTCTGTGACCATGGACAAACATTTTAGCCACTTGGCGATGGCTTTTGAGCGAATGAGGAAATTTAAATTGAAGTGAAACCCTGCCAAGTGTGCTTTTGGGGTGAGTGCAGGAAATTTTCTGGGTTTTCTAGTACACCAACGGGGAATTGAGATTGATACCAATAAGTCTCGGGCAATCACTGAAGCCAAACCACCCCAAAATAAAAAAGAGTTTCAAAGATTTCTAGGGCAAATTAATTTCTTAAGAAGATTTATCTCTAACTGTGCAGGAAAAACTAAAGTGTTCTCATCTCTATTGAGGCTAAAGGATAAGGACAAGTTCGTCTGGACCGAAGAACATCAAAAGGCTTTTGAGAGCTTGAAGAAATATTTGTCACAGCCGCCAGTGATGGTACCCCCTGTGTCAGGACGACCGATGAAGTTATACATATCAGCCGAGGAGCAGTCCATAGCTGGGATGATCGCGCAAGACGATGACATGGACGTCGAAAGAGCCATCTATTACATCAGTAGACAATTGCTGAAATATGAATGTAATTATTCTCCAATTGAGAAATTGTGTTTGGCTTTATATTTTACATGTACTAAATTACGAGCCTACTTTAGGCCGACTATAGTGTACTTAATTACTAAAGTTAATATTATAAAGTACATGTTCTCTCATCCTACTTTGCACCAAAGAGTTGGTTTCTGGTCATTATCATTGTCAGAATTCGATATACGGCATGAACCTCAAAAGGCTGTAAAAAATCAAGTCTTGGCAGATTTCTTAGCCGATCACCCATGTTTAAGTACAATTAGAGAAATGGAAATGGAATTAGATGAATGCAGCTTGAAACCATGGACGATGTATCTTGATGGATCTAGCACGATGAAAGGAGCATGGATAAAAATAGTTTTAGTCAGTCCATTGGGAGAATCATTCCTTTTCATAATCAGGTTAGACGAGTATTGCACCAATAACCAAGCCGAGTACGAGGCCTTGATATTTGGGTTAGAATTACTCCTCAATATGAGAGTAACACACATGTCCATTAGAGGAGACTAGCAACTAGTAATCCAACAGGTAACGAGAGTCTTTAAATGCCAGAGTCCATCAGTCATGGCACTATCAGATATAGCTAAAGAGTTGTTAGACCAATTTGATTACGCGGAGCTAGAACACGTTCCAAGAATGAAGAACGAAGTGACCAACAATTTGGCCCAAGCAGCTTCAGGATATAAATAGACAAGCATAGACGGCGTATATGTGAGCGAATATGTCAAACCAGCCCTGATGAGAAGAAAGAGGGTGACAGATGTCATGACCGTTGAGGTCCAAGACGAGGACGATTGGAGATGAGAGATCAAAGAATTTTTAAGACAGCCCGAAAATGGGAAAGATCGAAGGTTGAAACTCAAAGCCTTGAATTACGTGGTGTCAGGAGAGGTGCTATATAAAAAATGTCAAGACGGTCTGTTGTTGAAATGTGTAGGGCTATCGGAGTCCAAAACTATTATGGCCGAAATACACGAAGGTGTTTGTGGGGCTCATCAGGCCGGAATAAAGATGAGGTGGCTGATCATACGAAGTAGATATTATTGGCCGAAAATGGGAGAGTCGTCCATATCGTATGCCAATGGGTGCGTCAGTTGTCAGAAACATGGGCCCATTCAGAGGGCACCAGCAACCGAAATGGTCCCTGTCATTAAACCATGGCCGTTCATAGGATGAGCGATAGATTTGATAGGAAAAATCTATACCGCATTTAGTAAGAGACAAATTTTCATTATCGTTGCCACAGATTTCTTTACCAAATGGGTGGAGGCAATTTCGGTAGTGGAGATCTCTCAAGAGCAAATTATCAAGTTCATAAAAGAGCACATCATTCACCGATTCGGTATACCATAAACAATAATGGTGGATCATGGTACTTCGTTAAATGGCGAGAAGGTAAAAAGCTTCCTGGCCGAGTACGGGATCCGGCTAGTAAACACTACTCCATATTACCCCCAGTCAAATGGTTAGGCTGAATCGTCCAATAAAATCCTTAAAGGGTTGATTCAGAAAATGGTAACGGACAATGTCAGGCAATAGGACGAATGTTTGAGTCAGACTCTATGGGCATATAGGACGTCACCATGAACGACTACCTCGGTCACGCCATTTCAATTAGTATATGGTCAAGAGGCCGTATTACCAGTTGAAGTTAATATTGAATCCACTAGAGTGATGTTGCGAAATGAATTGACAAAGAAAGACTACAGCGAAGTAATGATTCTAAATTTGTTGGAATTGAACGATATTAAATGCGATGTCATAAATCATTTGGAAGCGCAAAAGAAAAAAATTGCCAAGGGATATAATCAGAGAGTCATGGCTAAATCGTTCAGCAAAGGCGAATTTGTGTGGAAAACTATATTGCCACTTGGTGCCAAAGATCCGACATATGGCAAATGGTCGCCTAATTGGGAAGACAGATTCGAGGTAAAAAAATGTATTACCAAACAGAGCCTATCATTTAAAAAATTTGAATGGAAAAGTGCATGTTAGAGCGATAAACGACAAATATTTGAAAAAATATGTGCCCTCACTATGGGAGCACGAGAACATAATGTCCTTGCAATAAGGACAAAGACAAATAATATAAGAATGTATTTTCATTATTAAATGATGAAAGCGTCCTCAAAAGTACAACATTTGGACGATAAAACGTCCTACATTATTACATAATTATTGGCTGGCCGAAGATCATTGGAGCTCATCGGGCGAATCCTTCAGAAGCGGGAACCTCTCCCCCAGGTTCCGCCATTCTTTCAGTATTTCTGCATCGGCCCTTATCAGATCGGCCAGGCCTTTTTCAAAATCAACTCGGGCAAAATCCCTGAACTTAGCCATAGTAGAAGTGGCCTCAGCTACCAGAGAGGCAAGCCCCCTCTTTTTAGTATCCATCCTCATGTTGATTTCCTCTATCTGACGCTGGATATCCTGTAGTTGTCATTCTAGATCCAGCAGCAAAGACTCCTCGATAACCATTTCGTCTGTAGATTCTCTTATGGCTTGTCGAAGGTTATCGATGGTGCCTCAGAGCCTATCCTTATTGTTTATTGATGCACGGAGGCCGACCTTCTGACTATGTGTGGTCCGATAGTGAAGAATAAGGGCCGGGACCTTGTTTTGCAGGTCTTGGAGAGTGAGTCGGTTTTCTGCTGAAATAGGTAGAACAAGAAGACCCATTAGACGGTCTAACTCGGAGGAAGCTTTTTCTAATTTTAGTACATTCTCTAGTAGAGTAGCTTGGCCGATATCATTTGTCATAAACGATGCATATTGGCCGAGAACCTCCCTAAGGGCCTCCAAGTCTGATGTAGCCTGGGCCGGAGATAGAGGAGGCAGGGAAGAAGCAGAAGCTAATTGATCCAAGTCACTCAAAATGTCATGGACCGACTACAAAAATTGATTTGACGCCTGATTACAAAAGCCAAAGTTAGTAAATCAAACAAGAATGGACGAAGAAAAGAGAACATAAGGAGAAATCACTTATAGTTTTGGGCGGACGAGCAGAACTGGACGGCTCAGCAATAGAAGGTATAGGGGTTTCCAATGGCAACACCAATTCTTCCCTAGGAGATTGGACTGAGTGAGTGGGAGACGATGGTCGTTCAGAAGCAGCAGATGGCCGGCCGAAGAGTTGGAGACTGAGGAGCCGAAGATGACGGCTGGTCAAACGCAGAAAGTTCCTACGCCAAAGGTACAAGAGACATCACCCGAGGAGGAGAGGGCGGAAAAGCCAAGGACGACGGCTGTCCAGGGGCAGACGTTGGTTGTGCCGAAGGGACCGGAGATACCGCCCGAGGAGGAGATGATTGTTGCGGCATAACTGCCGGCTGAGCCTCTGCAGAAGAATCAGAATCAGAAGAGTCAGATACATAAATAACCTCCCTCTCTTCATAAATACGACGAATTACGTCATCTTTATACATAGACCGAGCTTCTTCTAATGACTCCAATTCGGCCAAACGATAAAGGCCGTCTACATCCATATAACTCCCCCTAAGCCCTATGGCGGCCATTCTGCATACCAAGGGGTAAATCCATTTGAGATGACGCCAAAGAGGCCCGTCATCCGGCCAAATAGGTTCTGGCACATCAGGCTCGTCATCCGGATCCTGCACAATTGGTACAAGATCGTCCAAAGAGGGGTATTCAAATAACAGATGGTCTTTTGAAATTTCCTCAACACTTGGACGCGAATGGCCAAATCCTATACATGGTTCCGTACCTTGGGGGTCGGCTCCGGACGAAGCACCGGTAACAGCTGTCTCACCCTCTTCTGGCGGTTGTTCCATGATTGGAGCCTCAGTTGCTTCGTCGTCGTCCGATGGAAGTTGAACGATCGGCACTACGATAGGTTCAACCTCCTCATGTGGACCTTCAAATATGGGAGCTTCGGGCCCCGGAGTTTGGGTCGTTTCGGGCACGACAGAAGGTGACTCCGTCCTAAGCGCCTGCACAAGATACAAAACTTGTAAATTTTTGGGTTGTATCCCAAACCGATATACAAAAAGGGACGAAAGTTTTCAGACCATACCTTAGCTCGACGTACGAGGGGCACGTCCGAGTCAGAGCTGTGAGTGTGGGAAGGCTGCTTCCGTTTGGTCTGTTTAATTTTCTTCAGCTTGACCGCCCCAATTGATTTCTTCGACCCGGCTGACTCTGAAGATTTGTAAGAAAAATGGATGGTAGAAAATACCCGCATATAGGGCAAAGAAAAGAATCTCTCCCGGCCAGGTGGCCAAAAACAGTCAAAGAAAGAATAGACCGATGTACAGGGGGAAAATGGAACTATAACAAAAGAGGATAACAAAGAACGAGTCTCCGACAAGGAAAGCTCTATGTCAGAGAGCGAAAGGACTTTAAAACGGTCCGATGAAACAGAGTGAGTATGGAAGAATGGAAGAGGCCATCCTTGAACGAGACCGAATTGGCAGGCAGCGAAGTTGGGCGAATAAACCTCCACTCCGGCCTTGCCATTGGCCCCGATCAGGATGTCATGAATCAGATCGCGGCTGCATAAAAACCTGCGCCATATGCGAAGACTTGATTCGTCCTCTTCTGACTCAGGGATGTCATGGACGAAAGAGGGGTTGTCGCCCAAGGAAAAATGAAAGAAAGAATGAACCCGAGAAATGGTATAAAAATATTCAAAAACAGCGCGATGGAGGAGAGAGGTTGGCCGAAGTTGAGCAAAAAGAAGACCGGCGCAAGGATAAGAATGATTTGAATTAATTGAGCCGAAGACAGGGAAATAGGCTCTCAGCCAAAGCTGGACGAGCCATAGAGGGCCAGAGGCAATTGGTGAAGCTCCTGACCTAAGTTGTTTTTGAAGAACGGCCAACCCTCGATAAATGGTGGCCAACAAAAAGGATGTCAGGTCTAAACGACTACCATTGGCAAGGTCGGAAGAGATGGGGAGGTAACCCGCCACAAGTTTCTGGCTTGGCGCACAAATGATATATATGCAAAGCCAGTAATGAAGGAAGGCCGTACGCTCCAGCATTGAGATTAGACCGACTGATTTGGAGAATGCACGAAGAAAAGTAGAGTATGACGAAAAGGACGAAGAGTCCATTGGAGGAGGGGGAAACAAAAGGTTGTACAGGCCGAGATGGTCATACCCACAGGGGCCAACCCGGTAAGAGCGCTGATGTCGCGAAAGGTGATTGTGAAAGGACCAGCAGGGAAGATGAAAACATTATATTCAGAGGACCAGAAAAGTAGTGAGGTCGGAAGTAAATTTCGGTCGAAAGAGGGCAAGCCAATGAGAGTTTGATAAGAGAAATGAAGCCATGTTCCTCAAGAAAAGTGCGGGTATCTGCATGCAGTAGCATACGTTGGAACCAGGTCTCAAATACGGAATCGTATTTGGGCCATGTGCGGATAGGATTGGATTGAGCCAATGGAGAAACATTTAGTGGCTATGAAAAAGGGAGGCCAGAAGTAGAAGGAAACTATTGAGCCAACGAGGCCGTAGCGATGGTGTTATCATCTACAAAAATAGGGCCTAAAGTGCATTGGCCGTAGTTCTCATTGAGGACATGAACACCGAAAGTACTCACAGAGGAATCATCCAATGCCATATGGTAGTCACCAAAAGTTGAGGAGCTGTTTTTAGGGGCAGAAGAAGAAGACGCAATTGATGCTGGAAAGTTGAGAGTAAGAAAGAAAGGAACTTTGCAAAGATGATGGAAAGAAAAATGAAAACCAGATTAGGCTAAACCCTTATATACGCAGACGAAAGGCTCAACCTGGGACAGGTGTCGCAACCCAGATCATCGAAGGATGGTAATGGCGGGAAAGTAAAAAGGTTGAAGAGTCGTCCTAGACAGATGTTGGGATATGATTCGATGTAAATGAATAAAAGTGACGTGTGATGAAAGAAGACACTGAAATGACGTGAAAAACGGCTCATTAATCGGTGTCATGATGAACGTGTTGGGAAAGGTCGCGCATTTATTGAAGAAGTGATGGGCTATGGGACACGTATAGGGCGGCCCAACAAACAATGAGGCGAGGACTTGTAGGCCGACGTCTACGACCCTAATATGAAGAAATTCACCTCAATTTCATATCTAATTCAATCAAGGTGAATTTGGGGGACAATTGTTGACAAAAGAAAGTCACATTAGATTGAAATCGCCCTAGAGCGAATGAGTAAAGGGCGAAGGCAAGCAGAGCGACGAAGGGAATAACGATTGGAGCAATCACCAGATGACACAACGATTAGAACGACAAAAGACTTAGGATGACCGAAACAGTGATTAGAGCGACAAAGAACTCAGGACGACCGAAACAGTGATAAGAGCAACAAAGAACTCAGGACGACCGAAACAACGATTAGAACACATGATGCAGTTGATCCCACGATTACAGCAGTTAGGCAATTCCCTCCACGATCAGGCAGTTATGGCGCACAACTCAACGATTGGAGGCATGACCCAGCAGTTGCAAGAAAGTTATGAGCCGAAACCATCCGAGCAGTTTACAAATTCCATTATAAAAGGCTCACTCATGCGAAGATTTATGACCCCGATCAAATGAAGACTTAAACGAGCATATTTTTATTTTTCATTTCTTAGTTTCATAATCCTTAGGACTGTAACTTGGGTGCTTGCGCCCATTGGAGGCTTATTCACTTAATCAAACACCTCTTGCTGAGACTTTGTCTCAGGAGGTTTGAACCTCACACGTTGTTATTTCTTCAGGCAGAAAATTGCGCAAACAGAATGTTAAACTAATTAGCAACAGAGCACAAGAGCAAATTATTAAATTTAAAATTCAAGTATGTTGACCATTGCAACTTATAAGGGTACCGCAGAATAAGGATGGTAAAATCCGAATTCGGACTCGGGTCCGGTCGGATCTGGGTCCGGATTCGGAAGTATTTTTGTTAGCCCGGGTCCAGTTTCGGACCCAGGTAAATATACACGGGTCCGGACCCGAGTCTACCTGGTCCGGATCTGGATACCCGGTTTTATTATTTTTTTATTTTTTTATTTTTAATTGTATTATTTTATATTTATATTTGGATTTTGTCAATTTTATTAGTTTTATTTCAATTCTTTTATATTTTTTAATTATATTCTATTATATTATATATATATACATATTATTTTATATTTTTCATTATATTTTAATTTATTATATTTATTTTTTATTATTTTTTCCGAACCCGAGTCTATCCGGGCTGGACCCGTGAGATCCCGGGTCCGGATCCGGATTCATCTGGGTCCTAATTTTTAAGACCCGGGTCCATGCGGATCCGGACCGGGTCCAAGTCTACTTGCCATGCCTACCGCAGATAGATGAGAGTGTATGTTGCGGAGCTGATGCAATGAAGAATCCATCAGATGTGTTCACTATCATCGGTACTCAAGATATTGTGTTTGGAGAGATGGATAGACATAACTATTCTCTACCTACCCACCTGTATTGGTTTCGGGTACATGGGAGGTTAGGGAATTCGATGAATCTGAAGTAGTTGGCTGCTAAGGGGGCGACAAGTCAATTTTACGTTGTTTGAGCTGGATGACCAAATCTTGACTTGGATATCGAGAACTTTCTTTCACCTTCAAGTAGTGCCTTTGGTGGGATGGAGCTGACATGCCTACCTTCGATAGAAGGTTATTCAGGTTTTCCTCGAACCTTGTATGAATAGCATGGAGAATGCTATCCCTTGGGTTCAGTGCATGGTTAAAGCTCTGGGCCCCTTGATACAATAGAAGAAACTGTTCTAGTAGGCCAGCCAAGCCAAGAAAACTGAACGGACCAAAAAGAAATGAATATGGGGGACCTTCTTTTGTACCTTCAAAGATGGAGGGCTTTGATGCCCAATTCGTCTTCGAGAAGAAATTCAAACTAAAGGATAGACGTGATTATGATTTAAGTAATTGAGACCTTAGAAGATTAATTCGAACATATGTATTTTTAAAGATCTCTAATTTCTTCAGTGAATTTTTTTTCTGGAGAATTGATGCCCTATAATTTCGCTACCTTATTGATACTAAATCATTTTGATTATCTCGACATCACCAATGAATTATGATAATATCATTGCATCACTTATTATTTTTTTATATCAAAGAGTCACTACAATATTAAATAATATCAGGGAAAAAAATTATATTTTCTTGTGTATTTTTTAAATAATTCTGATACCGTTAATGGAAAAGTAGTTGGTTGATACTGTAATATCCCAAATATTTTTCTACAATATTAGAAAATAGAACCGTTCCGAAAAATATTCCAATCTGTGTTGGAAAACAGATTGGAATATTTTTAAGTGAAGTTTCGTCATGTTGGAAAACGTGTGGTTCAGAGAACCGGTTATGTGATTTTTTATTATATCATTTTACGCGTAAAGGTTTCTTATTTCGGCTTTAAAGATATCAAACGAACTTTGATTGAGTTTATTCTTGAACCATCAGACTCTCTCTTCCGAGACGAATAATTTTTGTGTTGAACACATTTTGAAATTCGCATCAGAAGAGCTTCAAAATAGCTGATTTGAAAATACCGTTATAAGTGGGGGCAATTTTGTAGTTTTCTGGGAGAATGGTATTATATTTAAAGCTTATTTTACTCTTCATCAAGAAAAAAAAAGAGAGAGAAAAATAAGAGAGAGAAGGATAAGAGAGAGAAAGAGAGGTGTGGTCGGCGCACGGCCGGCTGGCACCACCAGCTTCGTTTTGACCAGGCCGACCACGTGGTGGCCGACGATTTCCCTTTTGGCGACCGAAGCGGTGAGAAAGAGAGATAGAAAGGCGCGAGTTGAATTTTTCCGATCCCGGCTCCTCATTTCATTTAACGACCCGAGCCATCCGCCAAATCGAAACCCTCAGAGAGTAATACAAGATATCAGTGATAATTTTTTTGATCTGTGCTAGATTGTACGTAAAACGAGGAAGGACGATTCAAATGAATAGTGACCCAAGGTGAACAGTAGCTCCGATCGGAATTCCAGCGACTCCAACATATTCATGGGATCGTTTGAAGTTCGTATATGGCCTCGAAATCTCGGTAAGAGCTCCCGGTAAAAATCCGTAGATTTCAAGTTTTTCGCTAAATCTTCGAATATATCCAGTAGTTTGTAGAGTAGCGTAATGATATAAAATGAATTGTTTGAGTATTAATATATTAAATATGTGTATTTGGTAGAATCCGAGTGAAAAAAGAACGAATTAGAGCGATCCGATAGATTACGCAAGTTTTTGGTAAAAGTGGGTTTTCCGTGTATTAATATGTTTTTTATCGTAATGATGGTTATGAGTCATATGTGATGATAAGATAGTGTTTAGATAAATTTGGGTAGGTTTGAAGGGTCCAGGTCCATTCCGTAGCGTTTGCGAAATTTTTTTCGGAAGAATTTCCAAAAACACGTAAACCGAGAATTTAAGGTAACTGGTCACTTGGATTAGTCTATAATGATGTTATAAGATTACTGGAACTGAAAACATTGAGATCAGACTTGATTTGGTTGTTTCGGAAAGATCCGAGATTTTATCGTAGTTTAGTCGAGAATACCGTAAATCGCAATTCTGACGGCATTTTCTCCATTTATTTTGACAGATGTGACTAGGACCTGGAGTGCTCGCAAAGCCAGGTAAGTAACCCATGCGATGAGAACTTAAATTAATGATTTCGTATTTGATATTTATGTGTGTGTGTGTATGATTGACATGTTAGATTAAAAGAAGATAGTTAAGGTATATTGTTGAGAACGAAGTTCAAGATTACGTATGGTTATGATAATCGACTACCACATGTATGGATCTTTGTATTTGATATGACATGAATTGAGTCATGAAATGAACTAAATGTTCATTTGCATGTATAGATGTATGGAAGTGTATGAATCGGTACTAATATGGATTCGTGTATGCAAATGTATGAGTATGTATAAGCATGTGTGTTAGCATATGAATGTTAGTGTTCCTAGAACATGCCCAAGGTCTCTAATACATGATTTAGTGTGTGAATGATCAAGAGAGTTGTGGAAAAACTTACATTGATCGGATGTTGATTATGAAACTTTGTATGTTTGTTGGAAGCTCCAAGCCTTCTTTGAGTGAATCCAACCCAAAGGTGAGTTTCCCTATCACCTTGATTTGCCCTTTAAGTGCTAGCTTTGGAAAATTTTGCAACAAAATTTTCCCTTTGGAGAAGAAGAAGTCACGGCAAAAGCAAGGAGATGAGAGGAGAGACTTTTGGGTTTTTTGATAATTTTGTTTTCTAAAAACCAATTTTCAAAGTCAACCTCAAAAGTTGGTATATGCTTTACCAAAAGCAAAAGCAAAAGTGTTGGAGGGAAAAATGACATTAAATGCCCTCAACCACTTCCATCACTCAAGTAGACACTTGATGTAAGTTGGTGGGCCCCACTTTAAATTCAAAATTCAAGTGGGCTTGCTCAACACACTTCGGGCTCGGGTTCGTTTAATCCGATTAAATGAATTTTCTGTCGCGACGTAATTAAATCCAATTTAATTAAATAATAATGCCTAACAAAATTATTACGAAAGTCACTCACGAATTAATTCTAAATTAATTCGTTCGCCCGAATTAAAATCCAATTTTAATTCCGTTTTGAAATCCGATTTCAATTAATATATCCAATATATTATTTAATCGATTAATTCCAAATTAATAGCGTTCTCTCTTCTAATTGAATTTTATCCCAGATAAATTCTTATCGCAATTAATCCCAGATTAATTTGCTCTCTCTTAATTAATTCTGTTCGAGTCAAATGTCATCGGTGAATCTTTGGGGCGACCCAAGAGATCCCTGGATATATTGACAGTAAATTCGGTTGTCCGACAATCCGAACATGTGCGTACCCCGTACCATGTTCTTACTGATTTACAAGACATGGTTGGCTTCTAGCAAAGCACTGTGCCTACCAAATTCTCCAGAAATATTCAACATAGAATGACATGAATCCAGCAACTCAAGGAACATTAGAGCATTTGCAATTGCCAACAGGTCCAATTACACGCCAAAGAGCTAAGAATATTAGAGACGCAATGGCGGGGCTAGCACAGAATGCCATGGTCGAGTGTGACAGACAACTCCGGGGCATATTGGCGTCACATGAGGGCTTTAATGGAGTGGGTCCAAAGCTATTTCACTTGACCCAAGTCATACCAGAGTAACGCACCAGCAATCCTGAAGTCGAGTATATTTTTAACGGATCAAGCCGATTCAAGCCCGACATTAAATATTCGGCCAATACAAGACTTATTGGACTTTATGACACATCATTATGCCTTTATACATGGAAGCCACGAATTTGGAGGACTTTTGGTGCAATGAAACAACTTTAGACAAATTTGGAAAAGTTTTCCACATTTGTTGACTTTTATGATTTTGTGTTTTTACTTTAGACTTTTTTGGCAAAGTTATTTATTAAGTCTTTGTTTGTTATTGATTAAGTCTTTGTTTCTTTTGACTTTGTGT
Source organism: Zanthoxylum bungeanum (assembly GCA_019454045.1). Classification (NCBI taxonomy): domain Eukaryota; kingdom Viridiplantae; phylum Streptophyta; class Magnoliopsida; order Sapindales; family Rutaceae; genus Zanthoxylum; species Zanthoxylum bungeanum. The sequence continues at coordinate 70,488 of SKCR01037429.1, forward strand.
TTGTTATTAAATGTCTATTAAGGGCATGGCCATTTAATAGCCATTAATTAGCAACTTAGGGTGTTTTGGTCATTTTGCACCCATTAGGGTTTCTTTCATTGTACTATTTAAACTCATTTCATCTTAATAAGAAGGTAATCACCAAATTTCGAATTTCATCTTCATTTTGAAGTCTTGGCTATTGCCTAATTTGCTTAAGGGAGGGATTCCCCTTATCTCATGCAATCGACTTATCTAAGGCGTGGCAACCTTAGTGGCGTCTCCGTGCTAGCAGAACACTTCAAGGAATCATCTTAAGGGTTCTCAAAGACAAGTTCTTTGTGGGTCTTTGATGAGTGGTATTTATATCACTATTTCCCACTCATTTAACTTAATATTTTGTATAGTTTCTTGAGTTTTGTGAATATTTTGATGTGTTTTGTATTATTTTGTAGATAAATAAAGTTTCAGGACATTCTGGAGGTGATTTGGAGCAAAATAGTGAAAATTGGCGAAAAATGGCATTTTGGTAATTTTCAGTGTCCCGACGCCAAGACCTTCAGCGTCGCGACACCTAACGTGCACCGAGTCTTGCTAACGTGCGCCGGGTCAACAAGTCAGGGTTGAGAAGTTTGACTTTGCTAACGTGCGCCGTGCCACATGTCACCATCACAACGGATCTGCTAACATGCGCCCGTGCCACGTGTCATCATCTTACGCTGCCGACAGTCGCCACCGCCATGTCATGCCACGTCAGCGCCACGTCAGCATGACGTCATCAATGACGTCATCACAATAATTGAATATCAGCCGCCTTGCCACGTGTCGCCTTCTTAGTGAGCCACGTCGACTATTCCAGCGTCGCGATGCCAGAGCCTACCGAGGCCTATAAATCGAGCTCAACATTTCAGTATTTCGTGCACCACTCTCTCTCTTATAATCTATGTAAAGAGAGAGTTTCTCTCTCTAGTTTCTTTTAGTTTTTAATTTTTTTTACTTTTGTAATTAATTTTTAATTACTTTTTGTAATAATAGTAATTTACTTTCTTTACTTTTTACAGTTTTTACTATTTACCATGAGGAGGTAACTTCCCCAGCTAGGGTGAAAGGTAATTCTTTTACTGTTACTATTTAGATTAATCTCCCTTAAAAATAATATATTCACTATTTAAAATACTGATTAATAAAGGATACCGCTATATTGGTCGGTTGGCAATTCAATTTAATCTGGTTTAAACCTGACTTAAAAAGGATACCGCTATATTGGTCGGTTGGTAAGTTTATTTTCTGTTGGTTTGAACCTGATTAATCAAGGATACCGCCAGATTGGTCGGTTGGTAATTTTATTTTGGTTCCGCTTTCATGGCTGGATTATGGACAAATATTACCGCCTATATGGCTGGTTGGACTTAATTTGACTTAATCAGGATACCGCCAGATTGGTCGGTTGGTAAAATATTATCACAAGTTTATATATTATTTTATGGGAGATATCTAAATTAGTAGTAGTAAAAGTAATTCCTTTTACCTTAGCATTTTATTTGTAATTTATTTTTTAGCTTTTACTTTACCGCAATTACTTTCAAGCATTTTCACTTTATGTCTTTTACTTTTAAGTTTTTATTAGCCCTAGTTATGTGTTGTAACTAAATTAGTTATCCGGGGTTGTGATGAATTTCAATATCACCAGTTTATAAGGGGTTAAATTATAGTTTGGGTATTATAAAGAGTTATTTATTGAGTCTTAATCTTAATGCTTTTTATTAACTGGCCATTAATAAAATTGATTAGGTAAACTTAAAATGAACTTGACATAGGGATTTTAAGTTTAAAACCTTAGACTCAATAGCCCACGATCTTCCTTGAGGATAGATAACCCTTTAATAGATTTCCTTACAGGATAGACATATACCTGTCGGGCGGGGGTAGCCATTATTGGAACTTAAACTTAATGAATCTAGATAATTTGGTTGACATAGACATATGGTTCAATTAGGTTAAACTGGGTATTTGTGTCTGACCATCGACAGAGGCTTTCACATAATTTAGTGTTCCAGGTTAATAAATCAATATATTACCTAACTATAAAATAATCACTTCTTCTTTAAAATGATATTGGAAGAAATCACAACCCTAGATAGTTTTTAATATTGAATTTTCATAAAATTTACTTTCAAACAATTTTATTTTCTTGTTTTTAAATTTAGAATCGTCACCATTTCAAATAAATCAATCAACATGTTAGATACTAGTAATCATTTGACCTCATAAAATTAATAGCTTAGGTATTAAGTCCTCGTGGGATCGATACATTTTATACTACTTGAACGATACGTGCGCTTGCGTTATACGTGTGTGTTTACGCCGATCAGTCTTCTTTGTGGCCTTGGAATTGTTTTGTTCCTACAAAATCAAATTCGCGATTCTTGGGGTTCTGTCCGTTGCGAGGGGGTTGCTTGGCCTAATCCTCCAAGTGAGTTCCGCGTCATTTGGTATCAGAGCTTAGGGTTCCCAGGTCTGATTTTTCTATCTTTACTTTGTGTTTTTTTTTTTTTAGTCTTTATTGTGTTTGTTGGTCATCAAGATACTTGTTCATCTTGATTCTTAGTTTTTGTTGGATCTTGTTGTTTCTTGTTTATTTGTGATCAAAATAGCATGAATAACATTCTGCCTTTGAGTGTTTTTGATTGATAATGAGTATTTCTTCATGTTCTAGTTTCGGTCTTTGAGTCAAAATTAGAGCTTTATTTTCTTTACTTAAATCAAGTGTTTATTTGTTAATTGTATGTTATTAGGACGTGTTCAACATTGTTATTAAGTTATTTGTGTTAAAAAGAAAAAAAAAAGGAATCAGGTCAGATTTGAAAAAAAAAAAAAAGGAATCAGGTCAGATTTGACTATGTGAGATTTATTGACATATCTTGTCTTTCTATTGTTGAATACGTGCAATTAGTGTTGTTTCCATAGGTATTATTCATATCAACTTTGCAAAAATCAGAATTGACATCATTCATCTTGGCATTTGCGTGAACTTGCTTATTTGCATTCCTATGATCTTAGTGCAATCTTGTGA
>SKCR01037430.1:0-69022 GCA_019454045.1 Zanthoxylum bungeanum
ACACATCATATTACACTTGCATGAGTATCCTATACCAAAATATATGAGAACTATAATGTTGTGCCCTCACAACGCGCACAAGTGTAATACTAGTCTTTTACGCATTTATCGATGTCCAATCTCGACAATGCTCTAACTAGGGATATTTAATGATTTATCCTTCGTGGACTGATACTGTCTCATACATTCTCAATCCAGGAAAAAATCATAAGGACCTCTTATCAGTTATATATCTTGGTGATCTAATCACAAATGATAAGAGAGCAATCTCCTTTGTCACATAGTTAATTTGTACAACAACACCATGATCTATATAAATAGTGACGCTATGGGTCATAATTGTCCAATAATCTCCCACTTGGCCTATAGCCAGTCATCGAGTGTCTGACACCCGAACTATGTACGGTTGGCTCAAATTGCTTAGGAAAGGCTTTCGTCAGCGGATTTGCATGATTATCATCTGTTGCAATTTATTCGATCATCACATCGCCACGATGTATGATCCGAACGAATCAGATGAATATTGAAGTATGTATATGGATCGTTGATGAGACCATTAAATCTTTAGCCTGTGCTGACGACTGGCTCAGCTGTTAACAAAATTATATCTAATCTAATTAATTTATTATTGATCCAAATGCCTTCTATTGCTGCCTCAGCTGTAGTATTAACCCGCATTTATTGTTTATTCGGTAACAGTATCTTGCTTGGAAGATTTCCAGCTCACTGTTCCGTTATTCAAACATTGTAGTACCGTTTGTGACTTATAGTCGTTTTATCAGTTTAGGAAACTTTCAGTATTGATCCGAGTCACTTCAAGTTCTCCTTCTCCACAGATTAAGACAATATCCTTAGATCTCTAAGATACTAAAGGATGTTCTTAATATCAATCCAGTGACTATCACTTGGATTGGCCTGTTTGTGACTCCATATGCTCAAAGCGTATGAGACACCAGGTCGCGTACATTTTTCAATGTATGGTTTCTCGGAGAGTTTTTATTGAATGCCAAGTTTTCACCGATTATAATATGGGAATTTCATTTCCAAGAAATGACATATTTTCATTATTTATAGGACAGCCAATGTTAGTGTGCTCCCACTAACCCTATATACACAAGAATCATTTTCGTTTTGAATTAAATCATAAACTATTATGATTACATCAAAACGATAATTCCAAGAACCTATGTTTGCTTCAATCCAATACTGGATCGAATAACCCGCAAACCTCGTTTGCTTGTTATGGTACGACAAACCGACAAGATGTTGTAAATATCCTCCTAAAGGTTTCCTTTTCACGAAAGCGATTTTCCCGTTAAGCTGACATATTTAACATTAGCAAGCATTATCCAAATGGATTACCGTGGCAACAGGTAAAAGGTTGAATCGTAATCAACATAATGTTGATAACGATACCTTTCCGCTAAAAGCCTAGCTTCGTACGTTGGTATGTTGCCTTCCATGTAAGTCTTACTTGAAGACTTATTAGTACCAGTAGGCATAGTGCCTTGCGGTACATCAACTAGTGTCCAAACATAGTTGATATACATGGATCCATTTCGGATTATATGGTACTTTGCCATAATAGGGAGTCGATACCTTGTATTACTTCCTCATACGTAGTCAGTTTGTATACCTCAAAAGGTTAACATCTTTATGAGATGAGATCAGATACCCAGACCCTAGGTTGTTTTCTGACTCTCTCCGACTTACGTGGTTCTTGTGTATTCGAAGATTATTGGAATAGTTTCATCTTGATGAACTATTTATGTTCCATTAAGATTTGGTGCATGGAATAGTATTCTCTGATTTTCATCGAGTTTTACTATCCTCCCACTTACCACTGCATATATGTATTCCTCTTAGGAAAACCGCATGGTGAGCAACAATTATTGTCTCAAGTGAGTTGTATAAGTACTATACTTATGGTATCCCTAGGATAACTGTAGACAACAGAACCTGGGCGACGCTATTCTAAGCTCGCGGCCTAGTTGGGAAGTACAAAATAACATGGAGTCGCCACCCGGTGTGAACCGGGACAAAGATTAAGGCCGCACTCACCCCTCGCAAGGGAAGACCTCAAACCGTTGGGTTCAGAATGGTCCCTTACTTATGTCACTTGTGATGATATAATTTGTGCAATAAACTAACCGAATCTATTCAACATTCATGCTCAAGGGTACTTAGATCTAACATGCTTTCATCCAAATAACTCCACGCAATATAACACAACGAGCATATTGAACCATTAAACCAAAGTAATAAAATAACTAATTAAACATAAACATAAACTAAATGAAACATCATGCATAAAGAATAAAGAAACAACATGCCTAAATAACATAATCATGCTTTGAAAATTAAATAATAAACTAAACTAAATCATGCTTTAAACAATAAATTAAACAACCTACGAATTATAACATGCTCAAATACAAATTAGGATGACCATACTACCGTCCATCGGAATCGGCTATGGAATTTACGCCCGGGTTTCCATCCGATATACCACAAAAGAGAAACACAATATCCTGCTCATCCAACAATCACATCATGCTTCAAACGACTCTCATGCAATTATATATCAAAATAAATAAAAAACAACAATAAAGAAGATAAGTAGAAAGGTGCCCTCAGGGCCTAACCTCTTTTGTCGTCTAAGAAAGGGCGTTACACGTCCGTTGGAAGGGTGAATGATCCGCTACTCTTTTAGTTCACCAACTCAACGTCTTTCCTCGCTGTTTTGCTGCTCAGGCTGCTGTTTCAAGTCCGTTTCGCTGCTGCTTCGCTGCTACGTTTCAGGTCACTGTCTTGATGGTTTAGCGGACTGTTTTGGGTGATTTTGAAGGCTAGGGAGGTTTGGCTGTCTTGGAGGGGGGATGTGGGGATTTAGGGGAAACTTTATGGAGGTTTTTGGGATGGTGTTTAGGTGATTTTAGGACTGTTTTATGGGTTAAAGACGCAACAAAAACAGACCAGAACAGGGGACGAATGTGCAGTTCAAGGTGCAGTGAAGGGTGTTTCGGGACTGTTTTGGGCGCTGAATTGGAGCTGTGAATGGGGGGTCTTTTGTGCGACTTTGGCGCTGTATTTGAGGCTTATTTTAAGGTGTTTTAGGGCTGTGAATGGTGGCGGAACTTGGCAATGGAGGGCTGTGAAAAGGGGTTTAGGCGTGAAGGGTTTGGTGAAGGAAGAATGATGCGGCAATGGAGGGTGCTTAGGTTTAATGATTCGGCAATGGAGCCTTCAAGGAGGTTTTTGGACGTGCAAGGAGGCTTGAGAAAGTGTTTGGGACGTGCTTGGGGAAATATGTGTGCTAGGGTTGTGAATGGGGGTGAAGGCCTCTTTGTGCGTGCAGCGAGGGGACTTAGCGTGAGGCAGATTTTAGGGTAATTAACTGGCAGTCTAGGGAGGCAGTTTGACCGTGATAAAGGGGGGCGTAATATTGTGGAATGGACTGATTTTGTGCGTTGTTTGTTACTTGGGTTGACTTGGGTATTGGGCATGGTTTGGGTTAGGTATGTGGTCTATGGGAGTTTTGGGCCTAAGGTGAGCTTAGAAACGGAGGTATAACAAGCAACCGAAGCTAAAAACAACGAGATTAAATCCATCAAAAATCCATTTTCCAACTTTACCCTTCCAACGTCCGTTTCCCGCGACTTTCATGACTAAAGAAGTAGTTGCCTCCATACGAGACTCATCATTGGGCTAATGTGTAAAATGCAATGCCTACAGTCGCCCCACTTTGATGGACTTGTGTAGTGTGTGACAATGACAATCCTATCAAAGTGTGCAATGCATTTTTACTTACCTGGCTCGCCAGCTGTCACCTGGTCTGCCTGCTGTGCTGAGTTGATAATGCTAAAACCCCGTACTAGGGCGTCGCGGTTGTTGTTTCTATAATATGTCCCAAACAAAGATTAAGCATGTGAAATACTATAAAGAATATATATAAACATGAAGTATGGCGGAATCATACTTACAATGCCTTGTGATGAAGAAGATGATCAAATGGTAGAAGCCCAAGTTGTGGAAGATTCGGCCAAGAGGAGGAAGAAGACTTGAAGCTCCAAGCTTTTGTATTCCAAGCTATTTGATGGTTTCCCTATCACCTCTTTTGATCCTTGCTTGTGCTAGCAAAAATGGAGAAATAGAAGATCAAATCTTCCTTGCCCTTGTCAATGGAGTTCTCGGCAATTTGAGAGAGAAGAGAGATTTTGTGTAAAGTCTTAATTAATTTTGTATTACCAAAATCAATTTATATTTATGTTATAATTTATTAAATTAATAATAAATCTATGACATAAACCATGCAATGGCTTAGAGTGTCAAACACTCAAACTCCATGCAAAGCCTTTGAGTGTAATGCACACTATCAACATGCAATGCCTTAGCATTAAAATAATGCATATAATGACAAGTGTCATGTGGGCCCCACACGTTCCCAAATGAAAGTGGGCCCACGTCCACTCACGCGTTCGGGTTCGATATTTCCGAAATACCGAACTTGCGTCGCGACGTTAATTAAATCGAATTTAAATAAACAATCGCGCCTAGCGAAATTATTATTTACGTCGCTAACGAATTATTTCTAAATTAACTCGTATGCCCGAATTAAAATCTAATTTTAATTTCGCGTCGAAATCGAATTTCAATTATTATATCGAATATAATAATCTTACTGATTAATTCCAAATTAATCGTTCTCTCTCTCTAAATAAGGCACTTTATCCAAGATAAAGTTTCTCCGTAATTAATCCAAGATTAATTAAATTCGAATCAAATATCATAGGTGAATCTTCGGGAAGCGACCCAAGAGACCTCCAGATATTTTGGCAGTAAATACGGTCGTCGGATAATCCGAACACGTACGTACCTCGTACTACGTCTTTACCGATTCACAAGACAAGGTTGGCTTCTAGCAAAGCGCCATGCCTACCCAATTCTCCAGAAATATTCTTATAGGAATATAAGATCTATATCAAGCGTAGTATACCGTAGTAGTATACAGTCGTATCATCGATCCAGTATCGGATGATCACATGCTAGGCCTAGGGCTGGAGATGTGTCTGCCCCGTACGAAACATATATCGGACATCAAGCAACTAGTCTCTTTAAATCGGACAATCCTGACCTGGTCATATTGTCCCGACGGTTGCAACCTTTTATAGAGTACTAGTTATGTGCCCTGCATGATCATCACCTCCATATGTCTGAAGCGATACTTCCATCTTGACATCACATCCAGTACACTACGCTTCTCGATAAACCCAGAAGAGGTGTACACAGAACCGGTTAAGGTCCCCAACCACCAAAACCAAAGTTTACCGATTGTCGCAAGTACTAGCGATGTAAGTCTCAGGTTAAGACCATATACACCTACCCTGATGCGGCCTCCCATAGACACATAGACATACTACCAATGGGATTCCGCGGGGTCTATCCAGAGCGAAGCTGCTTTCCGTACCATCGGTAACACACAACCTCCTATCGCACTTGCATAAGTATCCAATACTTAAATATATGAGAACTATGCCGTTGTGCCCTCACAACGTGCACAAGCGCAATACTAGCCTATTCCGCATTATCGATGTCCAGTCTCGATAATACTACGGCTAGGGATATTTAATGATTAAACCTTTATGGATTGATACTGTCTCATATCATCTCAATCCAGTACTAATCATATGGACTTTTGCCATTTATATATCAAAGTAAATAAAATTACAAAACGGCAAAAGGCAATTTCATTATCACATAGTTATTTTGTACAATAATACAATATCATTTACAAACAGTGACGCTATGGGACATAATGTCTAACAATCTCCCAATTGGCCTATAGCCAGTCACTCAAGCATCTAATACCCGAACTATGTATGTGTCGTTCAAAAACTTGCTGAATGACAGCCTTCGTCAGCGGGTCTGCAATGTTATCATCTGATGTGACCTTCTCGACTTTTTACATCGCCACGATGTATGATCTCCCGAATCAGATGGTAACGTCGAAGAACATGCTTGGACCGTTGATGAGACCTTGGTTCCTTAGCCTGTGCTATGGCCCCGTTATTGTCACAATACAATGGAACGGGCTCTGCTGCTAACGGAACTACTCCTAATCCGATTAGGAACTTTCGGATCCAAACTGCCTCCTTTGCTGCTTCAGATGCAGCGATGTACTCCGCTTCTGTTGTTGAATCGGCAACAGTATCTTGCTTGGAAGATTTCCAGCTCACTGCTCCGTTATTCAAACAAAAAATGTACCCGGATTGTGACCTGTAGTCATCCTTGTCGGTTTGGAAACTTGCATCGGTATACCCAGATACCGCAAGTTCTCCACCTCCATAAATTAAGAAAGCATCCTTAGTTCGTTTAAGATATTTAAGGATATTCTTAACTGCTATCCAGTGACCTTCACCTGGATCGGCCTGATAGCGACTACACATGCTCAAAGCATATGAGACATCAGGTCGTGTACATATCATGGCATACATGATCGATCCGACTGCCGAGGCGAACGGTATCCGACTCATGTTGTCTCTCTTCCTGAGTCTTAGGACACATGTCCTTATACAGAGAGGTACCACGTATCATTGGAACCAATCCCCTCTTGGATTGTTCCATGTTGAATCGCTTCAACACTTTATCAATGTATGTACTCTGGGAGAGTCCAAGCAGCTTTCTAGATCTATCCCGGTAGATCTTTATTCCAAGAATAAAGGCTGCTTCTCCCAGATCTTTCATGGAGAATTTTAATGAAAGCCAAGCTTTCACCGACGTTAGCATGGGAATGTCATTGCCTATCAGCAATACGTCGTCGACATAAAGGACGATAAAAGTAAGTGCTCTCCCACTAACCTTCTTGTATACACAAGGGTCATCTGCGTTTTGCATGAAATCATATTCTTTTATGATCTCATCAAAACGTTGATTCCATGACCGTGATGCTTGCTTCAATCCATAAATGGATCGATTTAACTTACAAACCTTGTTTGTAAGTCTTGGCACGATAAAACCGTCAGGCTGTTGCATATAAACATCCTCCAAAAGGTTTCCGTTAAGGAAAGCGGTTTTAACGTCCATCTGCCATATCTCGAAGTCGAAATATGCAGCTATTGCAAGCATTATCCGAATGGATTTAATCATGGCAACGGGTGAGAAGGTCTCGTCATAATCAATACCGTATTGTTGACGATACCCCTTCGCTACAAGCCTAGCTTTGTACGTTTGTACGTTGCCATCCATGTCGGTCTTCTTCTTGAAGATCCATCTGCATCCAATAGGCTTTACGCCTTCTGGTGCATCAACCAGTGTCCAAACTTGGTTGGCGTACATGGAATCCATCTCGGACTTCATGGCTTCTTGCCATAAAGCGGAATCGATATTTCGTATCGCTTCCTCATACGTAGCCGGCTCATTATCCTCAATCAGATTAATATCTACATGAGGTGAGATCAGGAACCCATACCTCTCAGGTACTGTTCTGACTCTCTCCGACCTACGCGGTCCTTGTGTATGTGAAGTTTGTGGTACAGACTCATCCTGGACGGTCTGTTCTTGTTCCGTCGTTGATTCATTGCCAGGAACAGTATCACTACGATCTTCATCGAGTTCTACTTTCCTCCCACTTACCACTGCATTTATAAAATCCTTCTCAAGGAAGAATGCTTGTAGAGCAACAAATACTTTGTTCTCTTGTGGGTGATAGAAGTAATATCTTTGGTTTCCCTAGGATATCCTACAAAAAGGCATTTATCAGTTTTGGGTTCAAGTTTGGTACTTTCCAAACGTTTAACATGTGCCCAGCATCCCAAATCTTCAGGAAAGAGAAATGGTTTCCTTCCTGTCCATATCTCATATGGAGTCTGTTCAACAGACTTCGACGGTACTTTATTCAAAATAAGTATAGCACTGTTTAATGCGTATCCCCAGAAGGATATTGGTAGCTCAGTGCGACTCATCATTGACCTTACCATGTCCAACAAGGTGCGGTTTCTCCGTTCGGACACACCATTTAATTGCGGTGTTCCAGGAGGAGTCCACTGTGAAAGAATACCATATTCTTTCAAGTAATCTTGAAACTCATAACTCAAGTATTCGCCACGGTCTGACCGTAATGTCTTAATACTCTTCCCTGTTTGTTTCTCCACTTCGTGTCGAAACTCTTTGAATTTCTCAAAAGTTTCCGACTTGTGTCTCATAAGATACACATAACCGTAACGAGATGCATCATCTGTAAAGGTTACGAAGTAGTGAAATCCACCTCTAGCCTGGCTAGACATGGGCCCGCATACGTCAGTATGAACGAGAGCTAACAGTTCTGTGGTACGTTCACCTTTACCGCTAAAAGGTGATTTAGGCATTTTGCCTAAAAGACAAGATTCGCAGACGTCATATGAATTGAGATCAAATTCGTCCAAGTACCCACTCTTCGAAAGTGTGGATATGCGAGTCTTGTTAATGTGTCCTAGACGACAATGCCACATATAAGCTTCATCTTTAGATTACTCCTTTTGAGCTTTTTGTTTGTCATTTTAGTAGATTCATTATATTCAAAATATAAAGACCGTTATTTGCAACAGCTATGCAAATTTCTGCATCATTTTTATATAAATAACACCCAGTGTTTCTAAATACAAAAGTGTAACCCTGCTGGGTTAACAAGGATACAGATATAATATTCCTAGTTAAACTAGGTACAAAATAACAGTTTAAAAGTTTAAGTACATGCCCTGAGGGCAGTTCTAAAACAAAAGTCCCTACGGCCAAAACAGCAACTGGTGTTCCGTTTCCGACCCGTAGATCCATCTCCCCTGTCGCCAGCATCCTGCTATCATGCAGATCCTGCACATCAGTACAAATATGAGCACCACAACCAGAATCAAAAATCCAATTTTAAAACTAGAAGTATTCATATTTATCTCAATAACAAACATACCAGAGGCGGTAGCCTTGCCACCCTTGCTATCCTCCTTCTGCACAATGCTTATTTGGCAGTCACGTTTCCAGTGACCCCTTTTGCCGCAGTTAAGGCAGATGTCGCGAGATTTGTCCTTTGGCTTCCTAGAAGCCACTGTCAACTTGCCTTTGCCCATTCTTTTTGAACTTCCTCTTCCTCGCACCTCCAATTGCCATGGGCCTAGCCTTTGGCGCATGAGAGGTCGATGCATAATGCGCCTCGCGCTTGCTCCCCTTTAGGAGTTCCCTTTCGGACTCCTTCAGCACGGACAACAACTCTCCAAGAGTGTCGTCAGTATCCATCAACTTATAGTTGATGATGATTTGTTTCCAAGTATCGGGCAGCGATTGTAATATCATATCAATCGTCAGCTCTGCCTCCAAGACAATGCCCATATTGGCTAACTCATCTATGTCAGCGATCATTTGAGTCCCGTGGGCCTCAACTGATGCGCCATCTATCATCCGGGAGCGGAAGAGTTTCCTTACTAGCTCGTACCTCTTCATCCGCTTGTTAGTGCGGTGAAGATCACGCAATCTTGCCATCATGTTATAGGGATCCAAGTCCCTGTATGGCGTCTGAAATGTTGGGTCATTGCAGCTAGCATAACTGATGAGCTTGGTCACAATCATCACTATGAGTCTTCCATAACTCTAGCTCCAGTGGCTCAGTGGGTTTAGGCGGGAGAGGTCTCTGAATAGTATACAGTATCCTCTCAGCCCCAAGCACTATCTTGAGGTTCATTTCCCAGTCGGCAAAGTTTGTCCCTTTGAAGACATTATCGCCCATGATTATGTCGCGGATATTACCTTTGCCAGTCATCTTGACAACTATAGTCCAACTATAAAGTCAACGATGTTATGGGTACAGTCAAACTGTTACAAGTAAAATAACAATATATTAGTCCAACTAATCAAATAAAAATATTGACGAAATAATTTGAAAGACGAGAGTAAGGCTAATTATCTGAACGAGATTGCAAATTCAATAATAGCCTCCCACTATTTTCTTCAAGTTTCTAACCCTCTGTAGAGAACTCGGGAAATCGAATTTCCTAGTGGGCTAGGATCCCGTTAAATAACACACAACCTTGACTTTGGCCAATAAAAAATTGTATGCTATTTAACTTAGGTAGATCTCCATGATCAATTGGATCTCATCCAATTCCTAGATCCGGTTAGGTGGACATCCAAGTCCGAAAATATGTATAATGTCAATGTATCCAATACATTTTCCTAACCATATCCTCCGAATCAACTAGGCCTTGGCTTTGGCCAAAAACAAACCTAATGATTCCAGTTAAGCGGGACCCATTGACGAGGAAAGTTTCGTAATCAATGTCGTTGGACAAAAAGTGACCTTGACTTTGGTCAATAAAAATCACGATTTGGACAAGACACCGATATGCAACAAAACTCTCATGATTCAAGTACATCCTAGGTTGACAAAGGTCTTGACTTTGGTCAAAAACAAACCAATGCCAACTTCGGATCTTGAACAAGAACCATTCAATGGAAGGATATTAGCTTAATATAAATTGAGGGATTTTCGCGTAATTGGCAACCAATTTATTTATCTTTGTTAGGTCTCATCATCATACACCCTTAAGCATGCTTCTAAAACATCATAAAGCGCGTAAAGTAAATTAATAGTGATATGCGGATGGATATATAAACAACTTGTTCCTAGAACAAATCACTCCCTTTCCTCTCCCCGCTAGCACTATTCTACAACTACCCAATTACATAATACAATAAGAGAAACCTCATTTACATTGAGGGGAATTAGGTGAGAAGAGAATACAAAGAGATAAAGAGATAAGGCTGGACACGCAGGTCCAATTTATAAATTCCAAATTTACAATAATTTCTAAAATTACCCTTTCCCTTCTAATATCCATCCGATATACACTATTCATTCATCACATACATATATATTCAAACAAGACATGCTTTTACAACCAATCTAATCCAATTAATTAGTCTTAGTTAAAGTGATCATCCAATGTTCAAACAACGGTTTGATTTTGCGCGAGTCCAACTCGATTGAGAATAAGTACATAAGGTACGAATTCGCGAATTATATCGAACTACTTATTAAATCTAATTTAATTCGTATTCAATACTAATTCATTATTTAATTCCAAATTAAATGTTTACACTTTTAATTGCTTTAAAGACTTAGATTCTAAATCTAATCCTATTGGGTCTCAAAGCCCAACTAACATCCAATGTTGAATTTAATTCAAGTCAAATGGCTTAGAATTGATTTATTAAGGCTTGGGCTTTGGTCAATGTGGGTCAAACCCAATTACCAAGCCCAAATAAGGAATCACCCTTAAGTGCCATAAAACCAATTTTAAGCCCATAAGGCCCAATTAAATTATTAAAGCCCATTAATTAAATTTTAATATTCCAAACATTAAAGTCCAATTAATCAAAGTGTATACCAAGATTAATATATTAAACCAAATTTCAAAAATACCCATTTAATTATTAATCATCAATTTTTCAAAAATAAGTGTCCAACATTAATTTAACAAAAATCAACTCCTTTACATGTCCTATGTATTCGGCCAAGGTGAGTTTTTTGTGTCGATTTGTTTTTCAATCCGATTGAATTATTAATCTACGTCCCGTACACGTTCTAAGTCATCCAATGATCTTAAACACAAAAAATTTCAATCCACTCCAAGTAGCAACACATTCGGCCAAGGCATGAATTTGGGGAAAAATTCATCCAATGCATTTTTCATAAAATTGATTCCATGTATCATCATTCTATATACATGTAAGCATTCTTATTAATCAAATTTCACAAGAACATGCTTCAATCAATTTCACCATATCATTCGGCCAAGGTCAAGATTTTGGGGAAAAATCATCCAATGCATTTTTCATAAAATTGATTTCATATAATGTCATTTAACATACATATAAGCATACTCATTCATCAAATTTCACAAGAACATGCTTCAATCAATTTCTCACACCCATTCGGCCAAGGTCAAAATTTTGGGGAAAAATCATCCAATGCATTTTTCATAAAATTGATTTCATATAATGTCATTTAACATACATATAAGCATACTCATTCATCAAATTTCACAAGAACATGCTTCAATCAATTTTACCCAAATTTTAACCTAAAGTATTTCATGCTTAAACCTAGCTCAATGATACCATTGTTGGTTTCTATAATATGTCCCAAACAAAGATTAAGCATGTGAAATACTATAAAGAATATATATAAACATGAAGTATGGCGGAATCATACTTACAATGCCTTGTGATGAAGAAGATGATCAAATGGTAGAAGCCCAAGTTGTGGAAGATTCGGCCAAGAGGAGGAAGAAGACTTGAAGCTCCAAGCTTTGTATTCCAAGCTCTTTGATGGTTTCCCTATCACCTCTTTTGATCCCTTGCTTGTGCTAGCAAAAATGGGAGAAATAGAAGATCAAATCTTCCTTGCCCTTGTCAATGGAGTTCTCGGCAATTTGAGAGAGAAGAGAGATTTTGTGTAAAGTCTTAATTAATTTTTGTATTACCAAAAATCAATTTATATTTATGTTATAATTTTATTAAATTAATAATAAATCTATGACATAAACCATGCAATGGCTTAGAGTGTCAAACACTCAAACTCCATGCAAAGCCTTTGAGTGTAATGCACACTATCAACATGCAATGCCTTAGCATTAAATAATGCATATAATGACAAGTGTCATGTGGGCCCCACACGTTCCCAAATGAAAGGGCCCACGTCCACTCACGCGTTCGGGTTCGATATTTCCGAAATACCGAACTTGCGTCGCGACGTTAATTAATCGAATTTAAATAAACAATCGCGCCTAGCGAAATTATTATTTACGTCGCTAACGAATTATTTCTAAATTAACTCGTATGCCCGAATTAAAATCTAATTTTAATTTCGCGTCGAAATCGAATTTCAATTATTATATCGAATATAATAATCTACTGATTAATTCCAAATTAATCGTTCTCTCTCTCTAAATAAGGCACTTTATCCAAGATAAAGTTTCTCCGTAATTAATCCAAGATTAATTAAATTCGAATCAAATATCATAGGTGAATCTTCGGGAAGCGACCCAAGAGACCTCCGGATATTTTGGCAGTAAATACGGTCGTCGGATAATCCGAACACGTACGTACCTCGTACTACGTCTTTACCGATTCACAAGACAAGGTTGGCTTCTAGCAAAGCGCCATGCCTACCCAATTCTCCAGAAATATTCTTATAGGAATATAAGATCTATATCAAGCGTAGTATACCGTAGTATTGCGTACATCGATCCAGTATCGGATGATCACATGCTAGGCCTAGGGCTGGAGATGTGTCTGCCCCGTACGAAACATATATCGGACATCAAGCAACTAGTCTCTTTAAATCGGACAATCCTGACCTGGTCATATTGTCCCGACGGTTGCAACCTTTTATAGAGTACTAGTTATGTGCCCTGCATGATCATCACCTCCATATGTCTGAAGCGATACTTCCATCTTGACATCACATCCAGTACACTACGCTTCTCGATAAACCCAGAAGAGGTGTACACAGAACCGGTTAAGGTCCCCAACCACCAAAACCAAAGTTTACCGATTGTCGCAAGTACTAGCGATGTAAGTCTCAGGTTAAGACCATATACACCTACCCTGATGCGGCCTCCCATAGACACATAGACATACTACCAATGGGATTCCGCGGGGTCTATCCAGAGCGAAGCTGCTTTCCGTACCATCGGTAAAACACAACCTCCTATCGCACTTGCATAAGTATCCAATACTTAAATATATGAGAACTATGCCGTTGTGCCCTCACAACGTGCACAAGCGCAATACTAGCCTATTCCGCATTATCGATGTCCAGTCTCGATAATACTACGGCTAGGGATATTTAATGATTAAACCTTTATGGATTGATACTGTCTCATATCATCTCAATCCAGTACTAATCATATGGACTTTTGCCATTTATATATCAAAGTAAATAAAATTACAAAACGGCAAAAGGCAATTTCATTATCACATAGTTAATTTTGTACAATAATACAATATCATTTACAAACAGTGACGCTATGGGACATAATGTCTAACAGCGGTTGCGTCTCCATACCTAGAGTGCCGCAGTGATGATGTGGTTGTCTGAGTGCTAACCCCATACCTAGGGTGTCGCAGTGACGCCTCCGTACCTAGAGTGCCACAAAGTCTGAATAGTCCACATGCCGTACCGGCGTGCTAAACCCGTACCTAGGGCGTCGCTATGGTCTGAATGCTAAACCCGTACCTAGGGCGTCGCGGTGACGTCTCCGTACCTAGAGAGCCACAAATGTCTGAATAGTCCATATGCCGTACCTGGCGTGCTAACCCCGTACCTAGGGCGTCGCTGTGGTCTGAATGCTAACCCCGTACCTAGGGTGTCGCAGTGACGTCTCTGTACCTAGAGAGCCACAAATGTCTGAGAGTAGTCCACATGTCGTACCTGGCGTTCTAACCCCGTACCTAGGGCGTCGATGTGGTCTGAATGCTAACCCCGTACCTAGGGTGCGCAGTGACGTAGTGACGTCTCCGTACCTAGAGACCACAAATGTCTGAGTGCTAATCCCGTACCTAGGGTGTCGCAGTGACGCCTCCGTACCTAGAGTGCCACAAATGTCTGAGTGCTAACCACGTACCTAGGGTGTCGCAGTGACGTCTCCGTACCTAGAGAGCCATAAATGTCTGAGTGCTAACCCGTACCTAGGGTGTCGCAGTGACGCCTCCGTACCTAGAGTGCCACAACTGTCTGAGTGCTAACCCCGTACCTAGGGTGTCGCGCGGTGACGTCTCCGTACCTAGAGAGCCACAAATGTCTGAGTGCTAACCCCGTACCTAGGGTGTCGCAGCTGTGATGTGTGATATCTCCATGTCCGGAGTGTCGTACCTGGCTGAACTGATCTGATATCTCCATACCCAGAGTGACGTACCTGGCTGAACTGATATCTCCATACTCGGAGTGCCGTACCTGGCTGATCTGATATCTCCATACCCGGAGTGCCGTACCTGGCTGATCTGATACCTCCATGCCCGGAGTGCCATACCTGGCTGAAACTGATTTGAACCAATGTGGGCCTCGCCCACAGAATGCCATACCCGGCAGGTCTACTACTGATGCCGATTCTCTATTTTGCACACTGTAGTGCCTCTCTTTGAGATAATCTCGATAGCTAGACATATTTTTGTCCTCAACGGATGCTTCGCGTCAAAGCCGAAGAATCTTCGAAGTATTCGACAACTCAAACCCAATCCCCTGAATGGGTGATCTGAACCAGACTCCTAGTGTGTGTGTGTGCTAAGGCTCCTTCGCAGCTTATTCCTTAAGTTAGCCAACTCGATGATTTCGCTTCGGAGAATCGGATCAGTGGGTCTAACCAACCTGGATGTCTGGGTCACATTCTGTGATTACTGTAGCATACTTAACATGATATGGTCTTCTTTATTGCATCGTCTCTTCTTTTCATTATTTCCTTCATCATTTTTTTTCTTTTTATTTTTCTTTTCTGACTCACCTACCCTTTAAGGTAGCATTTCTCCTCATGGTGGTCCTAATACTCGCCCATGGGTAGCTTCACGCTTATCGGTTATAGGCGGTCTATTTCTTTTCTTTTCATTGCAGAGATTTTTCTTTCTTTATTTTCCAACCATATCATGTATCGTAACATAGGCAAATCAGTGTGGACATCCAGGCAAACGGTCATTCACCAATCCACCATCTCTTCAACTAGTCATCTCATCAACCGCTCAGGCTTCTACTGTTGAGATACCTTTATCAAGTGCTTCATGAGTCCAGCCGAGATCAATCCATTCAGAATACCGGATAAGAGCGCGTCTCGCGCTTCTCGCTTCTAAGGCTTCTCCCTACAGCACATAATGTCATCACCGGACATATGTTTAACCATCAAAGACTTCTCTCTCACTTTTTTTTTTTTTTTTTACTCACTCACTCACTCAATCAAAGGAATTTTCCTCTTTACTGCTGACCATGTGGGCTTCGCCCCGGGATCCATATCCGAATTCAAACTCAAAATGGGCCTTAACCCTCAGATTACCAACTGAATCTTAACACCGATGTGGACCTCAGCCTTAGGATTTCTTCCCAAATTCAATACAGTGCTTTCGCTGTTTCTGATTAGCTTGTCTTTCCGTTTTCTCTTTTATTCTTCGATACCTGTGAATATAAAACAAAAAAAACACAAAACACGCAAAAAAAAGGAATGCAATAATGGGTTATATGTGTGCATGCATGCATGAGTTCTCTTTATCCTGTTGGGTTAGGTCTTCTGCGGATGACTATTCAGTCTTCTGTCCCTCAGGCAAAATACAACTTCAATCTGTCAACATTGATCGGCTCGGTGAACTCATTCCCTTCCAAGTCCGACAGTCTCACTGCTCCATTTCCCATTACCTTCTGAACAATGTATGGTCATTCCCAATTTGGTCTGAACTTCCCTCTTGGGTCTGTCATCGACGGCTTCGACTGCTTAAGTACCAGATCACCTTTCTTGATCTTGGTAGGACGCACCTTCTTATTAAATGCTCGGGCCAACCTCTTCTGATATATCTGCATGTGATGCAAGGACTTCATCCTCTTCTCATCCATCAATGCTAACTGCTCAAACCTCTGCGAGGTCCATTGTCGTTCAGGTAATTCTGCTTCTGCTAACACCCGTATGGACTGTATCTCAACTTCCACCGGCAGTACCGCTTCCATTCCGTAGACTAAAGAGTAAGGCGTAGCTCCAGTTGCTGTCCTAACAGAAGTTCTGTATCCCCACAAGGCATACGACAGCTTATCAGCCCAGTCTTTGTAATTCTCCGTCATCTTCGCCAGAATCGTCTTTATTGTCTTGTTGGCTGCCTCAACTGCTCCATTAGCCTGCGGTCTGTATGGTGAAGACTTATGATGACCTATCCCATACCTCTGTAACATCGCCTTGGTCTCTCCCTGAAACTGGACTCCATTGTCCGTAACCACGTGATGCGGCATACCGTACCGGCATATGAGATTTCGGGCTATGAACTTAGCCATTTGTTTTGCCGTGACATTACGGAATGACTCGGCTTCTACCCATTTCGAGAAGTAGTCCACTGCTACCACTATAAAGCGATGTCCGTTTGACGCATTCGGCCGAATCTCTCCGATCATATCAATTCCCCATGCTGAGAAGGGCCAAGGTTCTGACAACCCGTGCAATTCTGTATGCGGCAAATGATTCAAATTCCCGTGCGCTTGACAATCGTGACAGTGCCTTACCAGCTTCGCGCAGTCGGCTTCCATGGTTGACCAGTAAAAGCCTTGTCTCACAATCTTGCGGGACAAGTTCAATCCGTTCATATGCGGTCCACAGACACCAGCATGCACTTCATCCATTATCTTCTGAGCTTCTTCCTTTCTCAAACATTTCAGCTGAACACCATTCGCTTGCCTCTTGTAGAGTTCTCCCTTCAGACTCACATATTGAGCAGCCAACTTCTGAATGGCGATTCTGTCTTTTCTGCTCACTTCCTCTGGGAATTCCCTATGTTCCAGATACCTTTGAATATCATGATACCAAGGTTTTCCGTCATCGACCTCTACTCCCAAGATCCTCTCTATCTCATAAACCGGTTTGCTGGCCGTTGTCAGCACAAGTGGTCTCATCACCAATTTCTCAGGATTCTCCCAGGTTGCAGCTAGCGTCGCCAATGCATCTGCCATCTGATTTTCTTCCCGAGGCAAGTGCTGAAATTTACAGTTAGGGATGGCATGTGCTAGGTTCTGAGGTGGAATAAGTACGGCTTCAACCGTTCTTCCTTTAACTCCCATTCTCCTTGCATCTGTCGGATCACCAACATTGAATCTCCGTAAACACCCACGTTCGTAGCTCTCAAGGCTATTAATGCAGTCAAGCCGAATGCACATGCTTCATACTCAGCCATATTGTTAGTTACCCTGAACGTCAACCTCTTGGCCATAGGCAAAGTCTCTCCCCCAGGGGTTACTATTACAATACCGATTCCGGCTCCTTTGCAGTTCACTGCTCCGTCAAAATACATCTTCCATCCTTGGACTGCTATAGCTTGGATTTCTTCGTCGGGGAATTCAAACTTGTACTGATCCCCTTCAACAGGTTGTAAGGCTAGGAATTCTGCCACGGCTCGCCCTTTGATTACTTTTGAAGTGTGAGGTACTCGATGTCAAAATCAGTCAACAGTACTAACCATCTGCCCAGCTTTCCACTAGTGAAGGCACCGAATGTAGATACTTCAAAGGATTCTCCTTTGCGACTACTTGGATCTTGTAAGACTGGAAATAGTGGCGTAATTTCCTGGACACCCATACTACTGCTAGACAAATCTTCTCTACTTCGTGATAGCAGGCTTCGTACGGAAGCAGCTTCTTACTGAGGTAGTAGATGGCGTGCTCTACTCCTGTCTCATCGGCTTGTACCATCATCGCCCCCAGCGCTTCGGGTTCAATAGCCAAATAAAGCACCAAAGGTCTGCCCTGTTTCAGAGGTCTCAGTACGGGAGGTTTCACCAAATATTCCCTTATTCTGTCAAATGCTTCATGACACTGTTCGTTCCACTTTACCGCTGATCTTTCCTCAACAACTTGAAGATAGGTTCACACACTGACGTCAACTTTGCAATAAACCGACTGATATACTGGATTTTCCCAAGGAATGCTCTGACTTCTCTTTTTTTTTTCTAACCCAACGGGTATCCATGATGGCTTTTAAGACACAAGGGTCAACATGATGCATGTATGCATGAGATGCATGAGATGTATGTGATGCATGGAATATATATAATTATGAAAAGAAACTTTAAACTACTTGGCCCATTATCATTTTAAAGTATTTAATCGCACCATGCGTGGTGCAAACTTGTCCCAGTTGAAAAGGCCCAACATGTTTACACTTTACAATGATATGGCTAAATGACTTCAAATGATAAGAGGCCCATTCACAAAGTGGCCCTACCGGTATTTTAGAAGCTTTTGGCCCACCTGTCAAATGACACAAACTTGCCCCAGTTTAAATGGCCCAACAAGTTCACATCCTTTGGCAAAAGGTCCACTGGATCCAAATGACGGCGGTCCAACACACAAACATAAAATAAATAACTACCGGTTCTTTCAAGGCTAAGTTTCACGAGTGGGTTCACGGGGCGTGGACAAAGGCTCTCGTTTGACGAAGGATTACCCACAACTAGGACTCCCCACTCAAGGGTTCAAGCGACCAAGTGAGTGCACCATTTTTTATACCTTACGGTACGTGCCAACGAGTTACGGTGTGTGACTAACTGTCGAATGGATTTCCCGTTGTAGATTCCCCAGAGGGAAGGTGGAGCGAGGCTCTCTTAAGTACCCAAGCCCCTTAGGCTCTTATCGCTTGGTGTCAGGAATAAACAACGAGTCCTCCAAACTAGTATGTCAAACGAGCTACAAGTAATGATTTATCTAGGTGCCTTCACAGCTTTCCCCGAAGGGTAGTGAGTGAGGAAGACACCCAACCATCACCTAGCTTCAACAAAGCTTTGATTAACCCCCTCAACCCACTATAGAAACGGTCAACTATGCACAAATTATACACCTCATAAGACATGATTTCGGGGCCGATTCTCTATCCCAGTGGAGTCGCCAGACTGTAGACAAACAGAACCTGGGCGACGCTTGTTCTAAGCTCGCGGCTAGTTGCGAAGTACAAAATAACATGGAGTCGCCACCCGGTGTGAACCGGGACAAAGATTTAAGGCCGCACTCACCCCTCGCAAGGGAAGACCTCAAACCGTTGGTTCGGAATGGTCCCTTACTTATGTCACTTGTGATGATATAATTTGTGCAATAAACTAACCGAATCTATTCAACATTCATGCTCAAGGGTACTTAGATCTAACATGCTTTCATCCAAATAACTCCACGCAATTACACAACGAGCATATTGAACCATTAAACTGTTGGAGTTTAATCAAGTCCACAAGATCACAAACAATGCATAAAAAACCATATATGAACACATCAAAGGAGATGGCGGAATCAACTCACATTGAATTCGGTTTTGATGGATGAAGAACAAGGTGCGTTTTTGAGCTCCCTCCAAGCTCGGCAATGGCTTCCAAATGCAGTGGGCTGTGCGGTTTTGGGCGTGTAGATCTCCACCATTTTCGGCCATTGAAGACCACCATTGAAGCTCCAAGCTTCAAGCTTCCATGCTCAAAGATTTCGTTTCCCTATCACCTATATACAACTCAAGGTGTGCTAGCACTTCTGTTTTGCAACAAAAACATCTCCCAATAGCTTCTCTTTTGCGTCGGCAGTGACCAAAATGGAGAAGAACAATTTTTGGCTCAAAGCCGTGTGTAAGGGAGAAGAGAAAGATGAAGAGTTTTGGCTCTATTTTTGCCTAAAACGTGAATGCCAAAAACAATGAGAGAGTCACGTGAATGTAGTCTAAAATTAGGCCAAAAAAACGTGAACAACCAAGACCAATAATTGAGTCACGTGAAAATGGTTCCAAGAATAGCAAAAAAACGTGACACATGATAGGTCCAAGAGAGAGAAAATGATTTTTTATACATATATCTTTATTCCATTTACCAAGTAAATGAATAAAATATATATACACAAGTCTTATCAACTTTCAACAATCACTTTCTAATTCACATCATGTCACTTTAATAAAGTGACACATGTCATATCACATCACTCAAAGTGACAATTGATTTGACAATCGATGGACTAGCGATTTGATGCTTGATGTGACTTGCGTGCCGCGTTCGAATTCGAAATGCGAACGCGCTCGCAATCACTCTCGGGCTCGGGTTCGCTAATTCCAAATTAACGAATTTTCCGTCGCGTCGTAATTAAATGATTACGCCTAGCGAATTCACTATTCACGTCGCTAACGAATTAATTCTAAATTAATTCGTTCGCCCGAATTAAAATCTAATTTTAATTCCGCGTCGAAATCCAATTCTTATAATATATCGAATATATTATTTTATCGATTAATTCCAAATTAATCGTTCTCTCTCTTTAATTAATATTTTATCCCAGATAAAATATCTCCGTAATTAATCCCAGATTAATTTTCTCTCTCATCGAATTAATCCCAGATTAATTCTATCTCTCTCTTCTAATTAATCCCAGATTAATCAAAGTGCGAGTCATACGTCATCGGTGAATCTTCAGGAAGCGACCCATGAGATCTCCGGATATGTTGGCAGTAAATACGATCGTCGGACTGTCCGAACACGTAAGTACCTCGTACTACGTTTATATCGATTTACAAGACAAGGTTGGCTTCTAGCAAAGCGCCATGCCTACCCAATTCTCCAGAAATATTCTTACAGGAATATATAGATCTGTATCAAGCGTAGTATACCGTAGTATTGTGTATATCGGCCCAGTATCGGATAATCACGTGCTAGGGCTGGGGCTGGATAAGTGTCTGCCCCGTCCGAAACACATGTCGGATGTCTGGTAACATAGTCTCTATAATCGGATATACATGACCTGGTCACAATATCCCGATTGGTTGCGCAACACTCAAGAGCACTAGTACCGTATCCTGCGTGACATCATCTCCAAATGACTGAAGTGACACTTCCATCTTGACATCACACCCAATACTTACGACTCTCTGATAAACCCAGAAGTGGTGTACACAGAACCGGTTAAAGTCCCCTACCACCAAGACCAAAGTTTATCGATTATCGTAAGTATTAGCGATGCAAGTCTCAGGTTAAGACTATACACACCTACCTCGATTTCGGCCTCCCATAGACACATAGTCATAATACCAATGGGATTTCGAGGGGTCTATCCAGAGCGAAGCTGTTTCCCGTACCATCGGTGAAACACGACCTCCTATCGCACTTGCATAAGTATCCAATACTTATATATATGAGAACTATGCCGTTGTGCCCTCACAAACGCGCACAAGTGCAATACTAGCCTATTCCGCATTATCGATGTCCAGTCTCGATAATACTACGGCTAGGGATATTTAATGATTAAACCTTCGGGGACTGATACTGTCTCATATCATTCTCAGTCCAGGTACTAATCATAGGGACCTCTCTTCATTTATATATCTATGGTGATCTAATCACAAATGATGAGAGTGCAATTTCCTTGTCACATAGTTAATTGCTACAACAACACAATGATCTGTGCAAATAGTGACGCTATGGGTCATTTTGTCCAACAATCTCCCACTTGGCACATAGCCAGTCACTCAAGTGTCTAACACCCGAACTATGTACAATTCGCTCAAATTGCTGAGGAAAGGTTTTCGTCAGCGGATTTGCTTAATTATCGTCTGACGCGATTTACACGATCATCACATCGCCACGATGTATGATCCGAACGAATCAGATGATATAGAAGTATATATCTGGATCGTCGATGAGACCTTTAATTCTTTAGCCTGTGCTGACGCCTAGCTCAGCTGCTAACAGAACTATATCTAATCTAATTAGATTTATTATCGATCCAAATGGCTTCTATTGCTGCCTCAGCTGCAGCAATAATCCGCATTTGTTGTTAATTCGGCAACAGTTATCTTGCTCGGAAGATTTCCAGCTTACTGTCCCAGTGTTCAATCTTTATAGTACCGCAGTATTTACCGGTTTGGAAACTTGCAGCAGTGATCCCAGTCACTTCAAGTTCTCCATCTCCATAGTTTAAGACAACATCTTTAGTTCTCTCAGATACTAACAGATGTTCTTAATCTTCAATCCAGTGACTATCACTTGGATTGACCCGATTGTGACTCCATATGCTCAAAGCGTATGAGACACCAATACAAGTACATTTTAAATGTACAATTTCTCAGAGAGTGTTACCAACTCCAAATCTAGCCCAGTAGATCTTTATTCCTTGAATAAAGGTTGTTACTCCCCAGAATTCTACGGAGAATTTCTTATGAAAGCCAAGCTTTCACCGATTGTTTTATGGGAATTTCATTGTCAGTGCCCTCTCCCACTAACCTCCTTATATACACAAGAATTATTTCGTTTTGAGTCAAATCATAAACTATTATGATTATTTCAAAACGTCAGTTCCAAGAACCCTATGCTTGCTTCAATCCAAACATGGATGGATGAATAATCCGCAAACCTTGTTTGTCGGTTATACAAAATCGTCAGAATGTTGTAAACATTCTCCAAAAGGTTTCCTTTTCAGGAAAGCGATTTTGATTTATAACTGACATATTTCACAAATGAAATATACAGTTATCAACAAGCATCTTCAAAATGGATTTACCATGGCAACAGGTAAAAGGTTGAACCGTTATTAACACAATGTTGATAACGATACCTTTCCGTCAAAAGCCCAGCTTTGTACGTTGGTATGTTGCCTACCATGTATGTCTTCCTTGAAGACGTTTAATGTACCATAGGCACAATGCCTCGTGGTACAACAACTAGTATCCAAAATAGTTGTTAAACATGGAATCCATTTTCGATTCATGGCACTTTGCCATAATAGGGAGTCGATACCTTGTATCACTACCTCATACATAATCAGTTGGTGTACCTTAAAAGATTAAGATCTTTATGAGGTGAGATCAGAAACCCATACCCCAGGTTGTTTTCTGACTCTCTCTGATCTACGCGGTTTCTTGTGTATTTGAAGATTAATGGTATAGATTCATCATAGATGAACTATTTGTGTTCCATTACGGACCTTGTGCTAGAACAGTATTACTTCGATTTTCATCGAGTATCACTATCCTCCCACTGACCACTGCATATCGGTATTCCTCTCAGGAAAACCGCATGGTGAGCAACAATCACATTGTTCTCATGTGAGATTTATAAGTACTATACTTATGGTTTCCCTTAGGATAACCTATATTGGCACTATCCAATTTGGGTCTTAGTTTGGTATCATCCAAACGTTATGCCTAGCATACCCAAATTATCAGGAATGAGAAACCTCGTTTCTTTCCTGTTCACATCCTATATGATATCTGTCAAACAGATTAATATGGAACCTTATTCTAAATAAGTTTTGCACTGTTAATACATATCCTGTTTGAAGGAAATGATAGCTCAGAGCGACTCGTGATAAACCTTATCATGTCCAACAAAATTCGGTTTTTGTTCGGACACACCGTCTAACTGACATGTCTCGTTTAATTGTGTCCTAGACAACAATACCATAAATAAGTCTCTATTGATCAAATCAATTTGAGCTATTTATTTGTCATTTATATGTTTGAGATTTTTATTTATATTCAAAATATAAATTATGTTATTTACATCTAATGTATTTATCTCAGTATCATCTTTATATAATAAAACACTCAGTGTTTATAATATAAAGGTTTTATCCGCAACGGTATTAAACACTGATAAAGAGATAATGTCTCTAGTCAAACTAGTTACATTATAACAGTTCCTAATTTAAGTACACACCCCAGGTTAGTTCCTAAACTTAGGTATCTACGGTCGAAACAGCGACTTTCGTCCCGTTTCCGATTCGCAGAGGAATCTCAGCTTGAAGTCAGTATCCTGCTCAAAGCAGATTCTGAATATCAATACATATATATTATGTACCACACTAAGTATTTAAAATCTAATTTCAATACTAGCTGTGAACATAACTAAGACAAATATTTTTAAAGTTAGAGCCTCGCCCTTTCTTTAATTCCTTCGTGTCTTCCATATCCAAATGGTAGTCACTTTGGGATATGTCAATTATCCTTTTCAATATTTTAGGAACCTTAGGCCAAGCCTTGGGTTTTTAGAATATTGAAAGGAATGTGCACCTCGTGCTACATGCCCAATTGCAAACTTTGACTTTACATGAATAGTCAATTAATTCTCCAAGAATTATAAATTGCAATTTTAATACTTCTTAAATCCAAAATTAGATTTATAACAAGTATATTAAATTAAGCATTAAAGTCATCATCACAAAAATCTTCCAAAGATTTTATGCTCTACTTATCTTGCTTATTTTGGGCTTAAGGTATAATAAGTTATTTTATCAAATAAAGTAACCTATTATTTATTCCCAATTTGAAAATTAAATCATTTAAAATATTTTAATCCTAGATTATATTTTAAATATCCAACTTTTCAATTTTATCTTGATTACAATAGTCCAACTATTTAATCAACGATTAGTGGTACTTTATATATTATAATGATTATAATAGTCCAACTATATAATCAAATATAATCCAAATTAATTAACCTCAATTACATTGATTACTATAATCCAATTATAAAATCAACTGTAAACTGAAATTAATTAATTCAAATATATTGATTAATATAATCCAATTATATATAATCAAATATAATACAGTCCAACTGTTTATTAAAAACAACAATTTAAATATTAGTCCAACTACATTTAATCTAATGACGAAATAATTTAAATGAGCGCATAGCGAGTAATTGAACGAGTATTGCAAATTCAATTGCCTCCCACTATTTTTCGTCGAGCCTCTAACCCTCTGTGGAGTACTCGGGAAACCGTGTTTCCTAGTGGGCTAGGATCCCGTTAAATATCACACAATCTTGACTTTGGCCAACAAATTGTATGATAATTAACTAGGTAGATCTCGAAGATCAATTGGATCTCATCCAACTCCTAGATCCAGTAGGTGGACATCCAAGTCCTAAACATATCACATATATGCCTATACATCGAATATATACCCTAACCTTTTCCTCTGAAT
The DNA here is from genome assembly GCA_019454045.1 of Zanthoxylum bungeanum. Classification (NCBI taxonomy): domain Eukaryota; kingdom Viridiplantae; phylum Streptophyta; class Magnoliopsida; order Sapindales; family Rutaceae; genus Zanthoxylum; species Zanthoxylum bungeanum. The sequence goes on from SKCR01037430.1 coordinate 25,701, forward strand.
CAACTAGGCCTTGGCTTTGGCACAACAAACCTAGTGATCCCAGTCAAGCGCGGACCCATTGACATGGAAGCTTCGTAATCAATGTCAATGGACAAGAAGTGGTCTTGACTTTGGCCAACAAACACAACTTGGACACGACACCGATATGGAACAAAGCCTCGTGATTAAAACACATCTTGATGGACAAGGGCTTGACTTTGGCCAACAACCCTGCCAATCTCGGATCTTGAGTAAGAATCACTCAATGGAAGGAAAAACGCATGATATTTAACGAGGGTTTTTCGCGTGCAAATTGGCTACCAATTTAATTATCTTTGTTAAGGTCTCATCATCATACACCCTTAAGCATGCATTCTAAACACATAATAAAGCGAGTATGAAATAAAATAATAATGATATGCGGATGGATATTTTACATTGATCCTAGATCAAATCTCTCACTTTCTCTCTCCCGCTAGCACTTGTATTACTTCTACCCGTTACACTACACTTCTAAAGAAACCTCTTTTACATGGAGGGGAATAGGTGAGAAGAGAATACAAAGAAATAGGAGATAAGGCTGGACACGCAGGTCCAATTTAATAAATCAAATTTATTACAATTTCCAAAATCGCCCAATCCCGACTAATATCCATCCGATATACATTATTCAAACATCACAACCATGTATTCATACAAGCATGTTATCAATCAATCAATCAAATTAATTAATCTTGATTATTAGTGATCATCCAATGTTCAAACAAAGATTTGATTTTTGTTCGAGTCAAACTCGTATTGCAAACACGTACTCAAAGTACAATTCTACGAATTAAATTAAATAACATAATTAAATCCAATTTAATACGTATTTAATTCTAATTCATTATTTAATTCCAAATTAAATATTACACTTTTATTAACGAACCTTTACGACTTAAATTCCAAATTTAATCGCAACGGGTCTCAAAGCCCGATTAACATCTAATGTTTTATTTAATTAAAGTCCAATGGGCTTTTAATTATTTCTACAGGCGTGGACTTTTGGTCAACTCGGGTCAAACCGAACAACCAAAATCCAATCCGGGAGTACCAGTTACCCCATAAGCCTTTAAATTAATTTTGGCCCATTAGGCCCAATTAAATAATTAAGGTCCATTAAGTCATAATTGGACCTTTTGGATTCGGTTTTGGGCCTAATTGGATCCAACCAATTTTGCCTAAACCCAACTTTGTTACAACAAAGCCCAAAAGCCCAATTACAACCTAACAAGCCCAATTTCCAAAATCAAGCCCAATTAATTAACTTATAAAATTCCAAATTTCACAATTAATTAACCTAAGTGTAATACACAATCAATTACCCAATTAACATTTCTAAAATATCAATTAGCCTAATTAATCATGCACTTTAACAACCAAATAGTGTCCAACACAATTCAATTAAAATCAAACCCAATTAACATGCTTTCAAGTCTCGGCAATTAGGGGTTTTTCAATTCGATTCGGTTTCAATCCAATTGAGTCCACAATCTTAATTTCCCAAATCAATACAATTCATCCAATGAATTAAAACAACAAAATCACAAAGAATTCATGTTCTTTAAAATCGGCCAAGCCACTTTAAAAGGGAAAAATGTTCAAATCAAAATTCAATCCAATTGAACTTCAAAACAACATTAACCAATTGTTTTAAGTCATCCAATGATCAAACAAAACAAAATTACCAAGACATTAGGGTCTATGCAATTTTCGGCCAAGCCTCCAATTTGGGGAAAAATGAATCCAATCCAATTTCATGAAATTGACCACACACAATCTCAATTAAACATGTTCTAAGCATACTTAAACATCCAATGCAATTAAAACATGCTTAAACACATTTTACCCAATTAAAGTTTCATGTTCAACCTAAGAATTGGGGAAAATTGATCTAATCCAATTTTCTTGAAATTGATCATGCACAACTTCAATTCAACCTCATTCAAGCATAATGCATCAAACAATTCAACCAAATCATGCCTAAATCGAGTTTACCCAAATTAAAGTTTTGACCAAAATTTGCAAATTGGGGAAAATCAATCCAATGATTTTTTTTGTCAAATTGATTACATATATCTCAAATTAGATCATATATAAGCATTATTGAACAATCAATTTGTCATAATCAAGCTAAAATCAAAAAGCCCCAAATTACTCAAGAACCCTAATTTCGGATTTCATGCATCAATGGCTCTAGATACCAATGTTGGAGTTTAATCAAGTCCACAAGATCACAAACAATGCATAAAAAACCATATATGAACACATCAAAGGAGATGGCGGAATCAACTCACATTGAATTCGGTTTTGATGGATGAAGAACAAGGTGCGTTTTTGAGCTCCCTCCAAGCTCGGCAATGGCTTCCAAATGCAGTGGGCTGTGCGGTTTTGGGCGTGTAGATCTCACCATTTTCGGCCATTGAAGACACCATTGAAGCTCCAAGCTTCAAGCTTCCATGCTCAAAGATTTCGTTTCCCTATCACCTATACAAACTCAAGGTGTGCTAGCACTTCTGTTTTGCAAAAAAACATCTCCCAATAGCTCTCTTTGCGTCGGCAGTGACCAAAAAAATGGAGAAGAACAATTTTTGGCTCAAAGCCGTGTGTAAGGGAGAAGGAAAGAGAAGATTGAAGGTTTTGGCTCTATTTTTGCCTAAAACGTGAATGCCAAAACAATGAGAGAGAGAGTCACGTGAATGTGTCTAAAATTAGGCCAAAAAAACGTGAACAACCAAGACCAATAATTGAGTCACGTGAAAATGGTTCCAAGAATAGCCAAAAACGTGAACAATGATAGGTCCAAGAGAGAGAAAATGATTTTTATATACATATATCTTTATTCCATTTACCAAGTAAATGAATAAAATATATATACACAAGTCTTATCAACTTTCAAACAATCACCTTTCTATATTCACATCATGTCACTTTAATAAAGTGACAACATGTCATATCACATCACTCAAAGTGACAATTGATTTGACAATCGATGCGACTAGCGATTTGACGCTTGATGTGACTTGCGTGCCGCGTTCGAATTCGAAATGCGAACGCGCTCGCAATCACTCTCGGGCTCGGGTTCGCTAATTCCAAATTAACGAATTTTCCGTCGCGTCGTAATTAAATGATTACGCCTAGCGAATTCACTATTCACGTCGCTAACGAATTAATTCTAAATTAATTCGTTCGCCCGAATTAAAATCTAATTTTAATTCCGCGTCGAAATCCAATTTCTTATAATATATCGAATATATTATTTTATCGATTAATTCCAAATTAATCGTTCTCTCTCTTATATTATCCCAGATAAAATATCTCCTTAATCCCTTAATTTTATAAAATATCTCCATTAATTAATTACATGATTAATCGAATTATCCAAGATTAATCCCATCTAATCTCTATCTCTCTAATTAATCCCAGATTAATCAAAGTGCGAGTCATACGTCATCGGTGAATCTTCAGGAAGCGACCCATGAGATCTCCGGATATGTTGGCAGTAAATACGATCGTCGGACTGTCCGAACACGTAAGTACCTCGTACTACGTTTATATCGATTTACAAGACAAGGTTGGCTTCTAGCAAAGCGCCATGCCTACCCAATTCTCCAGAAATATTCTTACAGGAATATATAGATCTGTATCAAGCGTAGTATACCGTAGTAGTATGTGTATATCGGCCCAGTATCGGATAATCACGTGCTAGGGCTGGGGCTGGATAAGTGTCTGCCCCGTCCGAAACACATGTCGGATGTCTGGTAACATAGTCTCTATAATCGGATATACATGACCTGGTCACAATATCCCGATTGGTTGCGCAACACTCAAGAGCACTAGTACCGTATCCTGCGTGACATCATCTCCAAATGACTGAAGTGACACTTCCATCTTGACATCACACCCAATACTCTACGACTCTCTGATAAACCCAGAAGTGGTGTACACAGAACCGGTTAAAGTCCCCTACCACCAAGACCAAAGTTTATCGATTATCGTAAGTATTAGCGATGCAAGTCTCAGGTTAAGACTATACACACCTACCTCGATTTCGGCCTCCCATAGACACATAGTCATAATACCAATGGGATTCCGAGGGGTCTATCCAGAGCGAAGCTGTTTCCCGTACCATCGGTGAAACACGACCTCCTATCGCACTTGCATAAGTATCCAATACTTATATATATGAGAACTATGCTGTTGTGCCCTCACAAACGCGCACAAGTGCAATACTAGCCTATTCCGCATTATCGATGTCCAGTCTCGATAATACTACGGCTAGGGATATTTAATGATTAAACCTTCGGGGACTGATACTGTCTCATATCATTCTCAGTCCAGGTACTAATCATATGGACCTCTCTTCATTTATATATCTATGGTGATCTAATCACAAATGATGAGAGTGCAATTTCCTTGTCACATAGTTAATTTGCTACAACAACACAATGATCTGTGCAAATAGTGACGCTATGGGTCATTTTGTCCAACAGAAACCAAAGTAAAAAAATAACTAATTAAACATAAACATAAACTAAATGAAAATCATGCATAAAGAATAAAGAAACAACATGCCTGAATAACATAATCATGCTTTGAAAATTAAATAATAAACTAAACTAATCATGCTTTAAACAATAAATAAACAACCTATGAATTATAACATGCTCAAATACAAATTAGGATGAGACGAGATGCGGCACTTAAGGGTACGTGGCATTGTACCAGAGGAGACCATACTACCGTCCATTCGGAATCTTGGCTATGGAATTTACGCACGGGTTTCCATCCGATATACCACAAAAGAGAACACATATCCCGCTCATCAACAATCACATCATGCTTCAAACGACTCTCATGCAATTATATATTAAAATAAATAAAACAACAATAAAGAAGATAAGTAGAAAGGTGCCCTCAGGGTCTAACCTCTTTTGTCGTCTAAGAAAGGGCGTTACACGTCCGTAGGAAGGGTGAATGATCCGCTACTTTTAGTTCACCAACTCAACGTCTTTCCTCGCTGTTTGGCTGCTCGGGCTGCTGTTTCAAGTCCGTTCGCTGCTGCTTCGCTGCTACGTTTCAGGTCACTGTCTTGATGGTTTAGCGGACTGTTTTGGGTGATTTGAAGGCTTAGGGAGGTGCGTTTGTGGGGATTTTTTAGGGAAACTTTATGGAGGTTTTTGGGATGGTGTTTAGGTGATTTTAGGACTGTTTTATGGGTTAAAGACGCAACAAAAACTGACCAGAACAGGGGACGAAACTGTGCAGTTCAAGGTGCAGTGAGGGGTGTTTCGGGACTGTTTTGGGCGCTGAATTGGAGCTGTGAATGGGGGGTCTTTTGTGCGACTTTGGGGCTGTATTTGAGGCTTATTTTAAGGTGTTTTAGGGCTGTGAATGGTGGCTGGAACTTGGCAATGGAGGGCTGTGAAAAGGGGTTTAGGCGTGAAGGGTTTTGGTGAAGGAAGAATGATGCGGCAATGGAGGGTGCTTAGGTTTAATGATTCGGCAATGGAGGCTTCAAGGAGGTTTTTGGACGTGCAAGGAGGCTTGAGAAAGTGTTTGGGACGTGCTTGGGGAAATATGTGTGCTAGGGTTGTGAATGGGGGTGAAGGCCTCTTTGTGCGTGTAGCGAGGGGACTTAGCGTGAGGCAGATTTTAGGGTAATTAACTGGCAGTCTAGGGAGGCAGTTTGACGTGATAAAGGGGGGCGTAATATTGTGGGAATGGACTGATTTTGTGCGTTGTTTGTACTTGGGTTGACTTGGGTATTTGGGCATGGTTTGGGTTAGGTATGTGGTCTATGGGAGTTTTGGGCCTAAGGTGAGCTTAGAAACGGAGGTATAACAAGCAACCGAAGCGAAAACAACGAGATTAAATCCATCAAAAATTCCATTTTCCAACTTTACCCTTCCAACGTCCGTTTCCCGCGACTTTCATGACTAAAGAAGTAGTTGCCTCCATACGAGACTCATCATTGGGCTAATGTGTAAAAATGCAATGCCTACAGTCGCCCCCACTTTGATGGGACTTGTGCAGTGTGTGACAATGACAATCCTATCAAAGTACGTGCAATGCATTTTTACTTACCTGGCTCGCCAGCTGTCACCTGGTCTGCCTGCTGTGCTGAGTTGATAATGCTAAACCCCGTACCTAGGGCGTCGCGGTTGCGTCTCCATACCTAGAGTGCCGCAGTGATAATGTTGGTTGTCTGAGTGCTAACCCCATACCTAGGGTGTCGCAGTGACGCCTCGTACCTAGAGTGCCACAAATGTCTGAATAGTCCACATGCCGTACCTGGCGTGCTAACCCCGTACCTAGGGCGTCGTTGTGGTCTGAATGCTAAACCTCGTACCTAGGGCGTCGCAGTGACGTCTCCGTACCTAGAGAGTCACAAATGTCTGAATAGTCCACATGCCGTACCTGGCGTGCTAACCCTGTACCTAGGGCGTCGCTGTGGTCTGAATGCTAACCCCGTACCTAGGGTGTCGCAGTGACGTCTCTGTACCTAGAGAGCCACAAATGTCTGAGTAGTCCACATGCCGTACCTGGCGTGCTAACCCCGTACCTAGGGCGTCGCTGTGGTCTGAATGTTAACCCAGTACCTAGGGTGTCGCATTGACGTCTCCGTACCTAGAGAGCCACAAATGTCTGAGTGCTAACCCCGTACCTAGGGTGTCGCAGTGACGCCTCCGTACCTAGAGTGCCACAAATGTCTGAGTGCTAACCCCGTACCTAGGGTGTCGCGGTGACGTCTCCGTACCTAGAGAGCCACAAATGTCTGAGTGCGTGTAGCGAGGGGACTTAGTGTGAGGCAGATTTTAGGGTAATTAACTGGCAGTCTAGGGAGGCAGTTTGACGTGATAAAGGGGGGCGTAATATTGTGGGAATGGACTGATTTTGTGCGTTGTTTGTACTTGGGTTGACTTGGGTATTTGGGCATGGTTTGGGTTAGGTATGTGGTCTATGGGAGTTTTGGGCCTAAGGTGAGCTTAGAAACGGAGGTATAACAAGCAACCGAAGCGAAAACTACGAGATTAAATCCATCAAAAATTCCATTTTCCAACTTTACCCTTCCAACGTCCGTTTCCCGCGACTTTCATGACTAAAGAAGTAGTTGCCTCCATACGAGACTCATCATTGGGCTAATGTGTAAAAATGCAATGCCTACAGTCGCCCCCACTTTGATGGGACTTGTGCAGTGTGTGACAATGACAATCCTATCAAAGTACGTGCAATGCATTTTTACTTACCTGGCTCGCCAGCTGTCACCTGGTCTGCCTGCTGTGCTGAGTTGATAATGCTAAACCCCGTACCTAGGGCGTCGCGGTTGCGTCTCCATACCTAGAGTGCCGCAGTGATGATGTTGGTTGTCTGAGTGCTAACCCCATACCTAGGGTGTCGCAGTGACGCCTCCGTACCTAGAGTGCCACAAATGTCTGAATAGTCGACATGCCGTACCTGGCGTGCTAACCCCGTACCTAGGGCGTCGTTGTGGTCTGAATGCTAAACCCCGTACCTAGGGCGTCGCAGTGACGTCTCCGTACCTAGAGAGCCACAAATGTCTGAATAGTCCACATGCCGTACCTGGCGTGCTAACCCCGTACCTAGGGCGTCGCTGTGGTCTGAATGCTAACCCCGTACCTAGGGTGTCGCAGTGACGTCTCTGTACCTAGAGAGCCACAAATGTCTGAGTAGTCCACATGCCGTACCTGGCGTGCTAACCCCGTACCTAGGGCGTCGCTGTGGTCTGAATGCTAACCCAGTACCTAGGGTGTCGCAGTGACGTCTCCGTACCTAGAGAGCCACAAATGTCTGAGTGCTAACCCCGTACCTAGGGTGTCGCAGTGACGCCTCCGTACCTAGAGTGCCACAAATGTCTGAGTGCTAACCCCGTACCTAGGGTGTGTCGCGGTGACGTCTCCGTACCTAGAGAGCCACAAATGTCTGAGTGCTAACCCCGTACCTAGGGTGTCGCAGTGACGTCTCCGTACCTAGAGAGCCACAAATGTCTGAATGCTAACCCCATACCTAGGGTGTCGCAGTGACGCCTCCGTACCTAGAGTGCCACAAATGTCTGAGTGCTAACCTCGTACCTAGGGTGTCGCAGTGACGTCTCCGTACCTAGAGAGCCACAATAACCTACAATTGGCACTTATCCAATTTTTCAGGAAGCAATGCCTACAATAACCTACAATTGGCACTTATCCAATTTGGGTTCTAGTTTGGTGTCATCCAAACATATGCCTAGCATTCCCAAATCTACAGGAATGAGAAACCCGGTTTCCTACCCGTTCATATCTAATATGAAATATGTCAAGTAGATTTTATGGAACCTTATTCAAAATAAGTTATGCACTGTTAAAGCGTATCCGTTGAAGGAAATGGTAGCTCAGAGCGACTCATGATTAACCTTTATCATGTCCAACAAAATTCGGTTACTCAGTTCGGACACACCGTCAAATTGACGTGTTCCGGGAGGAGTCCTCATTTGAAAGAATATTATACTCTTTAAAGTATATTAGAAACTTATTGCATAAGTATTTTCCATTACGGTCTAACCGTGACGGTTTAATACTTTAGCCGATCTGTTTGTCTATTTCGTGTCGAAACTGTAAAAGTTTCCAATTTATGTTTCAAAAGAAACACAAAACCATAACACGATGCCACATCCGTAAATGTCACAAAATAATCATATCCATATCTAGCCTAGCTAGACATGGGCCCACTTGCTTCACTATGAACTAGGGCTAACAGATCGGTGGCATTTACACTTTTACCAAGTAAATAGTGTTTTAGGCACTTTGCCTAATAAACTAGATTCGTTGACTTTATTTGAATGGAATCAAATTAGTTCTAGTACCCAATCTTCAAAAGTATGGATATACGAGTCTATTTTAATTGTGTCCCAGACAAAAATGCCACAATTCAGTTTCTTCTGATCAAATCAGTTTGAGCTATTTGTTTGTCATGTTATACGGTTGAGATTTTATTTATATTCAAAATATAAATTCTGTTATTCACATCTAATGTGTTTATCTCAATATCATCTTTATATAATAAAACACTTTAGTGTTCTAGAATATAAAAGTTCACCCGTAGCGGGTTAAACACTGATATAGAGATAATGTTTCTAGTCAAACTAGTTACATTATAACAGTTTCCAAATTTAGGTACATACCCTAAGGGTAGTTCCTAAACTTAGGTATATACGGTTAAAACAGCGACTTTTGTCCCATTTCCAATTCTCAGATTAATATCTATTGAGGTCGGTATCCTGTTCAAAACAGATTTTGAACATCAATACATATATATTATGTACCACACTAAGTATTTAAAATCCAATTTCAATACTAGTAGTGAACATAATGTTGACAAACATATTTGAAGTCAGAGCCCTGCTCGTCTTCAATTCCTTCATGTCTGCTTTGTCCAAATGGCAGTCACGCTTTCGCGATCCCGTTTGCCAAATTTAAGCAGACATTTTGGGATATGTCCTTTTATCTTCCTAGAAGATTATAATGATTTTGCCTTTGCCCTTTTCCACATTCCAGAAGCTTTTGGCCAAGCCATGGGTTTCTAGAATATCGAAGTAAGGTGCGACTAGCGCAACTTGTCTTATTGAAAATTTTTACTTTTTCTCCTTGAGAATAATCATTAACTCTCCAAGAGTTATTATTGCAATTTATTACTTCAAAGATCTAATAAGATCTATGAAGATCCTTCAATTTCATTATCATACTTTAAGGATCTAATCCTCAGTTCTGACAAAGAAATTAAGGAGTCTATTGCGACAAGCTTAATGGATTAAGCACTAAAGTTATCATTACATAAATATTCCAAAGATTATGCTCCACTATTTGCTTAACTCCGGGCTTAGGAATAATATGTTATTTTATCAAAAAAAAGTAACTTATTATTTTCCAGGACCATCCTGAAATTTGTTCCCAATTTGAAAATATTAAACCATTTAAATACATTTTCCCTAGGATTATGTTTTAAATATCAATCTTTCAATTTTATCTTGATTCTAATAGTCCAACTATTTAATCAATTATTTAGGTACTATTTAATATAATGATTACTATAGTCCAACTATTTAATCAACTATAATTAATTAAATCAAATATATTGATTACTATAATCCAATTATATAACCAACTATAAATGAATTATTTGAATATAGTCCAACTATTTATTAAAACAACAATTTAAATATTAGTCCAACTAACATTTAATTTATTTGACGAATGATATTTGTGATTGAGCGCGTATGGCAAGTAATTAAACGAATATTGCAAATTCAATTCTTGCCTCCCACTATTTTTCGGCGAGCCTCTAACCCTCTGTTGAGTACTCGGGAAATCGTGTTTCCTAGCGGGCTAGGATCCTGTTAAATATCACACAATCTTGACTTTGGCCAACAAATTGTATGATAATTAACTAGGTAGATCTCTAAGATCAATTGGATCCAATCGAATTCCTAGATCCTGTAGGGGGACATCCATGTCCGAAACATATATCTTATATATGCCATTACATCCAATGTATTACCTAACCTTTTTCCTCTGAATCAACTAAGCCTTGGCTTTGGCACAACAAACTTAGTGATCCCAGTTATGCGCGACCCATTGACCATGGAAAGCTTCGTAATCAATGTCGATGGACAAGAAATGGTCTTGACTTTGGCCAACAACCACAACTTGGACAAGACATCAATATGGAACAAAGCCTTCGTGATTCAAACACATCCTCGACGGACAAAGGCCTTGACTTTGGCCAACAAGCCAATGCCAGTCTCAGATCTTGAGTGAGAATCACTCAATGGAAGGAAAAACGCTTAATATTTTGTAAGGATTTTCTAGTGCAAATTGGCAACCAATTTATTATCTTTGTTAAGGTCTCATCATCATACACCCTTAAACATGCATTCTAAACACATAATAAAGCGCATATGAATAAAATAAAAATGATATGAGGATGGATACTTTACACATTGATCATAGATCAAATCTCTCCATTTCTCTCTCCCGCTAGCACAAGTATTGCTTCTACCCATTACACTACACTTCTAAAGAAACCACATTTACATTGAGGGGAATAAGTGAGAAGAGAATACAAAGAATAAGGAGGTGATAAGGCTGGACACGCAGGTCCAATTAATAAATTCCAAATTTATTACAACAATTTCTAAAATTACCTCACCCATCTAATATCCATTTGATATACATTATTCATGCATCGCAACCATGTATTCACACAACCATGTTATCAATCAATCTAATCAAATTAATTAATCTGATATTTAGTGACTATCAATGTTCAAACAACGATTTTATTTTGCGTGAGTCAAACTCGTTTTGCGAATAAACTCAAAGTACGAATTCTCGAATTAAATTAAACTACATAATTAAATCCAATTCAATTTGTATTTAATACTAATTCGATATTTAATTCCAAATTAAATACTACACTTTATTAATGAACTTTTACGACTTAAATTCCAAATTTAATCATTACAGGTCTCAAAGCCCAATTAACGTCCAACGTCAATTTAATTAAAGTCCAATGGGCTTTTAATTAATTTCTTAAGGCGTGGACTTTTGGTCAACTCGGATCGAACCCAATAACCAAAGTCCAATCCGGGAGTTACCCCATAAGCCCAAAAATCAATTTAGGCCCATTAGGCCCAATTAAACTTTAAAGGTCCATTAGTCTCATTTGGGCTTTATGGAAGCGGTTTTGGGCCCAATTGGATCCAACCAACTTGGCCTAAACCTAACTTGATACAACCAAGCCGAATAAGCCCAATTACAACACTTAAGCCCAATTTCACAAAATAGGCCCAACATAAATAAATTACAAAATTTCCAAATTCCCAATTTAATTACATAAAGTGTATAGCATTATTAATTACCCAAATCAATATTCCAAAACACCAATTTTGTACAATTAATCATGCTCATCTACATCAAATAGTGTCCAACATAATTTAACAAAAAATCATACCCAAACATGCTTATCAACTCTCGGCTTTGGAAGGTAATTTTATGTCCGATTCGATTTCAATCCAATTAATTCCACAATCGACATTAAATCAACATCTTCAATCGTTTCAAGTCATCCAATGATCAACGAAACAAAAATTACCAAGAATTTAGGGCACTCATGTATTCGGCCAACACAAGAAATTTGGGGAAATTTGTTCCAAACACAATTTCATCAAATTGATCCAATCAATCTTCAATTAAACATACTTTAAGCATACCAAATCATCCAATTTCATTAATTCATGCTCAAACACATTTTACCCAAATTTTAAGCCCTAAATCAATTTTAATGCTCAACTTTGCTCAGATACCATTTTTGGTGTTTGCTAAGGTCCCAAGATCATTAAACAAGCATGAAACAAAGTACGAATACAACGAGGGAGTTGCAGAATACTCACATCGATCGGTTGAGCGACGCGAGAGGCAATACTAGTAGTGAACATAATGTTGACAAACATATTTGAAGTCAGAGCCCTGCTCGTCTTCAATTCCTTCATGTATGCTTTGTCCAAATGGCAGTCACGCTTTCGCGATCCCGTTTGCCAAATTTAAGCAGACATTTTGGGATATGTCATTTTATCTTCCTAGAAGATTGTAATGATTTTGCCTTTGCCCTTTTCCACATTCCAGAAGCTTTTGACCAAGCCATGGGTTTCTAGAATATCGAAGTAATGTGCGACTAGCGCAACTTGTCTTATTGCAAATTTTGACTTTTTCTCCTTGAGAATAGTCATTAACTCTCCAAGAGTTATTATTGCAATTTAGTACTTCTAAGATCTAATAAGATCTGTGAAGATCCTTCAATTTCATTATCATACTTTAAGGATCTAATCCTTAGTTCTGACAAAGATATTAAGGAGTCTATTGAGACAAGCTTAATGGAGTAAGCACTAAAGTTATCATTACATAAATCTTCCAAAGATTATGCTCTACTCTTTGCTTAACTCCGGGCTTAGGCATAATATGTTATTTTATCAAATAAAGTAACTTATTATTTTCTAGGACCATCCTGAAATTTATTCCCAATTTGAAAATATTAAACCATTTAAATACATTTTTCCTAGGATTATGTTTTAAATGTCAATCTTTCAATTTTATCTTGATTATAATAGTCCAACTATTTAATCAACGATTTAGGTACTATTTAATATAATAATTACTATAGTCCAACTATTTAATCAACTATAATTAATTAAATCAAATATATTGATTACTATAATCCAATTATATAACCAACTATAAATGAATTATTTGAATATAGTCCAACTATTTATTAAAACAACAATTTAAATATTAGTCCAACTAACATTTAATTTATTTGATGAATGATATTTGTGATTGAGCGCGTATGGCAAGTAATTAAACGAATATTGCAAATTCAATTCTTGCCTCCCACTATTTTTCAGCGAGCCTCTAACCCTCTGTTGAGTACTCAGGAAATCGTGTTTCCTAGCGGGCTAGGATCCCGTTAAATATCACACAATCTTGACTTTGGCCAACAAATTGTATGATAATTAACTAGGTAGATCTCTAAGATCAATTGGATCCAATCCAATTCCTAGATCTAGTAGGGGGACATCCAAGTCCGAAACATATATCTTATATATGCCAATACATCCAATGTATTACCTAACCTTTTTCCTCTGAATCAACTAAGCCTTGGCTTTGGCACAACAAACTTTGTGATCCCAGTTAAGAGCGACCCATTGACCATGGAAATCTTCGTAATCAATGTCGATGGACAAGAAGTGGTCTTGACTTTGGCCAACAACCACAACTTGGACAAGACATCAATATGGAACAAAGCCTTCGTGATTCAAACACATCCTCGACGGACAAAGGCCTTGAATTTGGCCAACAAGCCAATGCCAGTCTCGGATCTTGAGTGAGAATCACTCAATGGATGGAAAAACGCTTAATATTTTGCGAGGGTTTTTCGAGTGCAAATTGGCAACCAATTTATTATCTTTGTTAAGGTCTCATCATCATACACCCTTAAGCATGCATTCTAAACACATAATAAAGCGCATATGAATAAAATAATAATGATATGAGGATGGATACTTTACACATTGATCCTAGATCAAATCTCTCAATTTCTCTCTCCCGCTAGCACAAATATTGCTTCTACCCGTTACAATACACTTCTAAAGAAACCTCATTTACATTGAGGGGAATAAGTGAGAATAGAATACAAAGAATAAGGAGGTGATAAGGCTGGACACGCAGGTCCAATTAAAAAATTCCAAATTTATTACAACAATTTCTAAAATTGCCCCACCCGTCTAATATCCATCCGATATACATTATTCATGCATCGCAACCATGTATTCACAGAAGCATGTTATCAATCAATCTAATCAAATTAATTATTCTGATAATTAGTGACTATCCAATGTTCAAACAACGATTTGATTTTGCTTGAGTCAAACTCGTTTTGCGAATAAACTCAAAGTACGAATTCTCGAATTAAATTAAACTACATAATTAAATCCAATTCAATTTGTATTTAATACTAATTCGCTATTTAATTCCAAATTAAATACTACACTTTATTAATGAACTTTTACGTCTTAAATTCCAAATTTAATCATTACGGGTCTCAAAGCCCAATTAACGTCCAACGTCAATTTAATTAAAGTCCAATGGGCTTTTAATTAATTTCTTAAGGCGTGGACTTTTGGTAAACTCGTGTCCAACCCAATAACAAAAGTCCAATCCGGGAGTTACCCCATAAGCCCAGAAATCAATTTTGGCCCATTGGGCCCATTTAAACTTTAAAGGTCCATTAGTCGCATTTGGGCTTTATGGAAGCGGTTTTGGGCCCAATTGGATCCAACCAACTTGGCCTAAACCTAACTTGATACAACCAAGCCGAATAAGCCCAATTACAACACTTAAGCCCAATTTCACAAAATAGGCCCAACATAATTAAATTACAAAATTTCCAAATTTCCATCCAAAATAATAAATCCACACATTAAACACATTCATAATCCAATTAAATCACATTCCTAAACTAAATAAAATAAAATCAAATCAAATCAATTTACCTTCCTAAAATGAAGAGATCATTTCCTTATGATACACAAATTAAAAGATATCCCCAAAATTGCAATATTCTTTCCATATTCCTATAAGGTAAACCCCAACCCTTGCCTATAAAAAGAAGCACAAACCCAACTCTTTGATCCCTAGAATTCAAGCCCAAGCACTCCAGAGAATTCCCCTCATTGCCGTGAATAAGCCCTCAAGCAAAGCCCTACATTGCCGCACAAACAACCTTGAAACCAGCCCTTTATTGCCGCACAAACAACCTTGAAAACAGCTCTCACATTTCCGTACAAACACCCCTGAAACTAGCCTTCATATTACCGCAACATAACCCCCCTCATTCACCGTAAAAAACCCCTGAAAACAGCCCCTAAACTACCCTCAATCACCACTGAAAAAAGCCCCCTGAAAACTGCACAGCCATTACCAAAAATCACCACTGAAACAACCTTGAAACCACTGAAACTGTACCCCAAAACTTCCTTAAATTATGGCAAAACACAGCCTAGAAATCGCTCCAAACCACCGTAAAAAACTGCAGCCCCAACACGCCTAAACAATCCTAAAATAGTAAGCCAAAATAGCCCTTATTACCATAAAATAGTGACCAGAAAACACAGCAAAAACAGCAGCGAAACAGAGTAACAGTGATACAGCGAAGGAAAATGTTGAACCAGTGAACCGTAGGAGTTGCGGAGCGTTAACCCTTCCCTCAATTGCCGCACAAACAACCTTGAAACTAGCCCTCAATTACCGCACAAACAACCTTGAAACCAGCCCTCCCATTGCCGTACAAACACCCCTGAAACTAGTCTTCATATTACAACAACATAACCCCCCTCATTCACCGCAAAACACCACCGAAAACAGCCCCTAAACTACACTCAATCACCACAAAAATACCCCATGAAAACTGCACTGCCATCACCAAAAATCACTACTGAAACAACCTTGAAACCACCGAAACTGCACCTTAGAAACTTCCTTATATTATCGCAAAACACAGCCTAGAAACCGCTCCAAACCACCACAAAAACCGCAGCCCTAACACGCCTAAACAACCGCAAAACAGTAAGAAAAAATAGACCTTATTACCGTAAAATAGTGACCAGAAAACATAGCAAAAATAGCAGCGAAACAGAGTAAAACAGCAGCCCAAAACAGCGAAACAGCGAAGGAAAATGTTGAACCAGTGAATCAGAGGAGTTGCGGAGCGTTAACCCTTCTGATGGTCGTGTAACGCACTTCCAAGAGATGACTTAAGAGGTTAGACCTGAGGGCACCTTTTTATTTATTCCCGCACTTTCTTTCCGTTAGTTATTATTATTTCTTAGCATGTGTATTATAGTTTCATGTAAGTTGGGGCCATGGGATGAATGAAATATGTGTTATCTCTTGCGGTATATCGGATAGAAACCCAGATGTAAATTCCGTAGCCGAATCCGTATGGACGGTAGTGTGGTCTGCACTCAGGATACAATGCCACGTATCGCTTGAGAGACGCACATATTTCGTGTCATCTGATCTTATGCTTATTTGTTGTTTGTTAGAAATAGTATGTTATTTTTTATGCATGATTAGGTTGTTTAGTATGTTATTTTTTATGCATGATTAGTTGATTATTTCCAAGCATGATTTAGTTATTTCTTTCGCATTAGGGACTTATTTATGTCTCTTCTAAGTTATGTTTAGATTATTATTATTTACATTGCCATGCTTAGCGATTTGATGTATGCATGAGATTGTGTGCTTGTCGTTATTCCGACTTACTTTTATGCATGCAAACTTAGATATAGGTCGTATGTAAACTTAGATGTAGGTTGTTGTTGCGTAGACTTGGTTATATTATTACATAAATCTGTTCATTACAAGTGGCATAAGTCAGGGACTATCCGAACTCAACGGTTTGAGGTCTTCCCTTGCGAGGGGTTAGTACAGCCTTAAATCATTTTCCCAATTCACACTGGGTGGCGACTTCATGTTATTTCTCCGGTTTACTTCCCCCATGGGCTACTCCGTACTCCCGACTAGGCCGCGAGCCTGGAACAGCGTCACTGATTTCTGTGTCCTACAGTAACATGCCTAGGCTTGTAGAATAATAAAAACAAATAGGTCTTGAGCAAAGGGAGAGTGGCATCATAATTTAATTTATTTAATTTTTCACTGCGCACTCGCGGCTGCTTCCCAACAGTATCTTCCAAAGGATGGTTATTAGCTTAAACAAGAAATCGTGAAAGGTCAAAAAGTCTTGATCATGTCGGAGAAAGTAAAATAACAAAACAAATCACAGTTATTAGTAAAAGACAAAGAAAAAAATATTTACAAGAAAGTAACAGGTTGAATGACAACTATGCGTCAGTGACAAGCTTCCCATTCAATTTTCTTATAAATTGACAAACAAGGTCTTTTAAAGTCAGATTCCTGAGACTTAACTGTTGTCTTTCTTTTCGGAATTGTGTATGTTACATGCGAATTGCGTGATACACATATCCACTGGGATGTGTCTCAAGAGTCTTAGATATATCATCCAAAGAAAAATACTTACTTGAACCGAAGACTCCTTCAGTCGTCTCTCCAATCTCCAAGCTTTTCTCGAACTCAGCAAGCTCTTCCACGTTCCAAAAAGCCACCCAAGTGTGTGGCCTCCAAAGGTGCACAGACCAAAGCCAAAACTCAACGGCAAGACTACACCTTGAGTGCACGGGTATTTTGCCCATGGTGCTAGCCTAGGCAAATACCTCAAAACTTTTAACTTGAGATTCCTCTAGTCAGTTATAATTAAGGATCCTCAAAATCAATGGCTTACTCTTAAACTTTAGAGTTGTTCACTTATATAAACCCAATATCCGAAAGGTTTGGTGCAAAAATTTGTAAAGAATTCATTGGGTTTATATAGGTGCTCCAAAGAAAACAAAATTAATTAAGAATCTGATGTGGGATAAATACAAATTTAATCTTAGCCATTGAATCTTAATTTAGTGGTTTAATGAGATTATATAAATCTAATAAGAGTTTGGACCTAATTGGAATTCAAAACAAATAACAAATAAAAACAATTTACTATTCACGTTTTATTTATTTATTTATTTATTCCAATTCCCAAAGTGCCCCTATCGTCAATCACCAATCCCTAAGCCATTATGGAACCTCATAAATGATATTTTCAATAATTAAACACATTGAACCATTTATAAAAAATTCCTACAACAATCATATATGCTATTAATTTTTACTGTGCATTGTTAACCATTGATTTCGACTTTATTGTGTGTGACCTTTTGGGTTCCCCTCAAGATTGACATGAAATGAATCATGATAATTTAATTGAACATAAATTAGCCTCCGATCTGATGGTCGTTCGATTTTAATGACCGAGGTTGACATCTAGCAACATGCCAAGGCCCCCAAATGAGAAGGAAAGATATATATACCCATTTTGTATGTGATTTACATATGATACCATCCCTCGTCTTACTGTATTCCCACCGTTTGACCTAGGGTATGGAAAATGTCTACCCATATAGTCAAATGTATGATGTTGATAGTGTCATGAATCATGCTAACCCAAGAATCTCCCATGATTCTTCCGTTATGGCCACAGTCTCAAGCACTTATCACACATATCAACCCGCGAACTAGAATACTACTATTATTAGAAAATATTATCCGAGGGAGTGGTGATTCTTTGTTGTATCTTTACAAACTTCATTTATTTCAACAAATGACCTAATCATACCCTTATAGCCGGATCTTTTGAACCGGGGAAGGAGAATGTCAAAGTCATTTGATCCACACATAAGATTGTAAAGACCTCAAGTCTAAGGACTAGTCATACAATCGATACATGAAAGTTCTCACAGACACATGGGATAAACACTCCATGTGAAAACTTTCGACGGTCAGTTAGATGGACACGAGCAACTCATGCATCTATGTGATACACCAAGCAGACGGATCTCCGCTAATAGCCTATGAGATCGACAACCCCACTTAAGGGTGGATCATATCATCATGCTAGTCTCTTCGCTTTGTGAATGCCTAGATTATTCACAAAACTCTGAATAGGAACGTTTGAGAGTAATGATTCTCAAAAGGCATGGAAGCCATCATCTTATTACTCTAATGGATTTATTACAGTGTTTGATGATTCATATAACTTATGTAAGACACGTATAATAAGGATTTCCATTTTATTAATTAATAAAAATATTACAAATACATTTACATATAGCCCATCCACAAGTTGGGGATAGGGCATATCTCTAACAATCTCCCACTTGCACTATAGCCAACTAGTATGAATCTGGACACCATACTCTTGGGGTGTGCCTATCATGCTTTTTTTAAGTCAGCCCTTTAGTCAGAGAATCTGCAAGATTATCTTTTGTGGGTAATTTTTCTATAATAACTTCTTTTCTCTCAACAATATCACTGATATAATGAGATCGCCTGAGTATATACTTTGATTTCTGGTGGGACCTTGGTTCCTGTGTTTGAGCTATGGCGCCCATAGTACATCATGACGCCATTCTTTATCACGGGAACCACTTCTAGCTCCGTGATGAACTTCTTTATCCAGACTACTTCTTTAGCTCCCTCATATGCTGTAATATACTCGGCTTCAGTGGTGGAGTCGGCTGTAGTTGACTGCTTTGAGCTTTTCCAACTGACAGCTCCACCATTCAAAGTAAACAGATATCTTGTTTGTGATATGCTGGCATCCTTATCGGTCTGAAAGCTCGCATCACAGTAACCAATGAATTTCATCTCAGAACAATCTTCGTATGTCAAGAACACATCCTTAGTTCTTCTCAGATACTTGAGGATTGTTTTGACAGCTGCCCAGTGTTGCTCACCAGAATTTGCCTGATACCTGCTCGCTATGCTAAGAGCATAAGATACATCAGGTCTTGTACATAGCATGGCATACATGATCGATCCTATTGCTGAAGCATAAGGGATCCTACTTATACGCTCTCTATCTGAAGGAGTATGTGGACATTGCTCGTTAGATAATTTGATTCCATGACAAGTAGGTAAATTACCTCTTTTGGAATCTTCCATTTTGAATCTTTTCAAAACTTTATCTATGTACGTAGATTGAGAAAGTCCTAACAACCTCTTAGAATGTAGGCTGCTTCTCCCAAATCATTCATAGAGAAATTCTGAGATAACCATTGCTTGGTGGCTTGCATCATGGGAATATCATTTCCGATGATTAATATGTCATTGACATATAATACAAGAAATATAACAGCATTCCCACTTCTTTCCTTGTAAACACAAGGCTCGTCTACATTTTTGATGAAGTCAAATTCTTTGATTCTCTCATCAAATTGTATATTCCAACCTATGGAGGCTTGCTTGAGTCCATAAATGGATCGTTTAGACTTCCTCTACGAGGTTCCAATTATGATCATCCTTATATGCAAACCCCTCAGGTTGTGTCATATAGACTTCCTCTACGAGGTTCCAATTAAGGAAAGCTGCTTTGACATCCATCTACCAAATCTCATAATAAAAGTGTGCAGCTAGTGCCAGTAAAATTCGAATGGACTTTATCATTGCAACAGGCGAGAAGGTTTCATCATAGTCAATTCCTTGAATTTGTCTATAACCTTTCGCCACCAACCTAGCCTTATAGGTTTCGATGTTGCCTTCTGCATCAGTTTTACGCTTGTAAATCTGCTTGCAGCCTATTGGTTTTATCCCTTCAGGTGCATCCATCAAGTCCTAGACTTTATTCTGATACATATAGTGTATTTTTGATTTCATGGCCTCAAGCCTTTTGACTGAATCAATGTCACGCATTGCTTCGTCATAACTGGTGGGATCGCCATTATCAATGACCTGATCATGTTCCTCATCAATATGGAAACCATATCTTTCAGGCTCATGTCTTTCCCTACCAGACCTTCTAAGTTCATAACCTTGTGGTTGTTTCGTCGCTGCAATTTTGATAGGCCTGGGTTTAGTTCTATGTTAGTTTGTTCTTCTCGTACCTCATTGAGGTCAAGTATACTCCCATTATGTTTCTTGAGAAGGAATTCATTATCTAGAAATTTAGCATTTCGTGAGACAAATGTTCTTTGTTCATTTGGGACATACAACACATATGCTATTGAGTTCAAAGCATATCCTACAAACTTACATTTAACTGCCATATCATCCAATTTGTTAGTTTATATGAGCTTAACATATGCGTCACATCCCCAAACTCTTAGAATAAACTCATATGGTGTTTGACTAACAGTCTTGGAATAAACTGTGTTTAGTAGTAGTGTTGCAGTTTCTAAAGAAAGACCCCAAAATGAAAGAGGTAGATCTGTGCCTGGCATCATTGATCGGACCATATCTAATAATGTCTGATTTCTCCTTTCGGAGACCACATTATGATGTGGAGTTCCCAGAGGAGTGGACTGGGAAACAATGTCATTTTATCTCAAGTAATCTTGAAATTCGTCACTTAAGTATTCACCACCTCGGTCAGACCTTAGTGACTTAATACATCTATTAAGCTGGTTTTCTACTTCAGCTTTGAAGACTTTAAATTTCTCAAAAGCTTCAGATTTATACCGCATAAGGTACATATACCTATATCGCGAGTGATCATCGATAAAGGTAATGAAGTAGGAGAATCCACCTCTAGCGGTGTCTGACATTGGTCCGCATACATCAGAGTGTATGAGTTCTAATGTCTCCGTTGCACGCTGTCATTTACCTTTGAAGGGTAATTTGGTCATTTTACCATGTAAACAAAACTCACAAGTTCCATAAGGTTCATATTTGAAGGGTCTGAAATACCCATCCCTATATAGCTTAGTTAATCTTGTTTCATTGATATGCCCTAAGTGACTATGCCATATAAGTGATTCATTGAGATTATTCGAGTTAACGTTGTATATATTAGAGGTTGAACATTATTTGTTAGTTTGTAAGACATATATAACATACCTGAAGCATTGGGCTTCTTGGCCTCTTGGTCTTCCCTAGCTTCCTTTGCTTTCAAGGATCTGTAGTCTTTCTTCCAATGACCATTCTTTCCACAAAAGAAACATTTACCCTTTCCCATTTTCTTCTCCACCTTACCATTTGGCTTTAGGTGATCTGGAGCCTTAGTCTTGCCCTTATTTTTCCTTGGGCGTCGTGGCTTCAGGTCCGTACCTGTAAGCATGACGGAGGTTTTAAGCTCCAGTTTCAAGTCCTTCTCTGCTTGCTTTATCTGAATGTCCAATTCTGCTAAAGTAGCTTCTTTATTTGACAGATGAAACTGCATAATAAAGTTAGAGAAGTATTTTGGTAATGACTGAAGAATTATATCGTTACCTATCTCATGATCCATGATGAACCCGAGGTTGGCCAATTTTTCAATGTGGCTAATCATCTTAAGAACATGTCCACTAATAGATCCTTTCTTATACATTGTTGGGAATAAGGCACATGACACTTGGAATCTCAGGGTATGAACGGAAGTTGCATACAACTCCTTCAAGTGAAAGATGATGCTTTGAGCATCCATATCTTCATGAGCTTTCTGAAGTTCTTACGACATAGAGCCAAGCATTATGCAAACTGCTTCCTCATCATCATCGACGTGTTTCTTCCAAGCATCAAATGTATCTTGGTCAGCATCTTCTACAGGTTTAGGGGGAAATGGTCTTTCAAGAACGTAGAAAATTTTTTCTTATCGTAAGACAATTTTAAGGTTTCTAAACCATTCATTGTAGTTATCCCCTTTGAGCTTATGCTCATCAAGGATGGAACGAAATGATATTCTATTTTCCATTTGAATGTTTGTGAATTATTTTAACCCACCCGTTAAGAGAGAATGTTAAAATTAGGAATATGTTTTCATTAATGTTTCATAATAACAAGGGCTTTTAATATTATGAAGTTGCTCATACTCAATTATTTTAAAATTTTAAGCAAATCCCATCAACCCTAATATGATGGATTTCTTATGGGCAAGGATCCCATTATCATCATTTCATAAATCCGACTAGGGCCGGTTGTTATAAAATATGATAATTAGGTAGGTTCCCAACCAGTGTATGATATATATCACAATTCATTGATCATTGGGTTGGGCAATCAAACATGCCATAACTTATGTTAGTCCTAATGGACACCCAATCTTTGCCACTAAGTTATAAGACCAAGCCTAATGGTCGATGCGTCTTATGACTCAGAAAAGTCAAACCATTGTCAATAGTACGATTTAATGACAAATTGGTATTGGTCAGTCTGGTAAAGCCTAGTCCTGCCAATACGGTTTAAGCCATTTGGGTCTATACTTTACAATGGGAGGCAAATTTTAGACTTCAATTATTATTGAGGATTTTAGCAAGTTTAAGTGAATAACTGTCAAATGGATTCCTCCATTGAAAATTCCCCAAAGGGAGGGTGGAGCGAACTCTCTTAAATACCCTTACCTCTTAGGCTCTTATTGCCTTGGTGACAGGAATAAACAATAGATCCTCCAAATTAGTCCAACACTTTAAATATGCTTTAAGGTAAGCTTTGAGTAAATGATTAACTAGATGTCTTCACAGCTTTTCCTTTTTGGCTATAAAAAAGTAGTGAGTGAAGGAAGACACCAAATCATTATCTAACTCTAGTAATACCTTTGGTTAAATTAACTTTAGTTTGGAAAGTCTTATTAACGCATTGGTCCCACCCCACTTGTATCTTTTATAATGTCTTTTATTATAAACAAGTGATTTATATTTATTAGCCTTAAAGGTAATAAATCTCTAAGTTCATCACGTAATAATTACTTAGCTAAGGGATAAGCAATACACTCTTTATTTCCTTAGAAAGTCTCTAGATGCTTGCACCCTAAAATAATCATGCCAATTCTAGTCATACATAGAATCATCAAGCATATGAGTTTAAATATTTTGGAATTATTTTAGGTATTAAATAACTTTGATTAATATTTAATTATGATATTGCATTTTATTTTAATCAAATAAATTTACTATTCATGTTTTTTTACAGATGCGTGAACTTTAAATGTAATTTAACAATTCAAATCTTAACCAAATCATGCAAAACTTGTGCCTAAAAGTAAGTTCAGGGTGTTAGCTATCCAACAATCTTTTACACACCAAATTTTGAGTTCAAATGAGAGATAACTAATCAAAACAAAAACCTGGCTCTGATACCACTGTTGGGAAGCGACCGCGAGTGTGCAGCGGAAAATAAAAATTATGAAATTATGATGCCGCTATCCCTTTACCCAAGACCCATTTGTTTTGATTATTCTACAAGCCTAGGCATGTTACTATATATTCTAAGCATAAAAACTCATAAAACATGCTAACTATAATAAGAACTCTAATTAAAAATAAAGAAAGAAAAATACTTACTTGAATCGAAGACTCCTTCAGTCGTCCCTCCAATCTCCAAGCTTTTCTCGAACTCAGCAATCTCTTCCACGTTCCGAAGAGCCACCCAAGTGTGTGGCCTCCAAAGGTGCACACACCAAAGTCAAAACTCAACGGCAAGACTACGCCTTGAGTGCACGAGTATTTTGCCCTTGGTGCTAGCCTAGGCAAATACCTCAAAACTTTTAACTTGAGATTCCTCTAGTCAATTAGACTTAAGGATCCTCAAAATCAGTGGCTTACTCTTAAACTTTAGAGTTGCTCACTTATATAAATCGAAGATATGAAATGTTTGGTGCAAAAATTTGTAAAGAATTCTATGGGTTAATATAGGTGCTCCAAAGACAACAAAATTAATTAAGAATCCGATGTGGGATAAATGATAATTTAATCTTAGCCATTGGATCTTAATTTAGTGGTTTAATGAGATTATAAAACCCTAATAAGAGTTTAGGCCGAATTGGAATTCAAAACAAATAACAAATAAAAACAATTTACTATTCATGTTACTATTCACATTACTATTCATGTTTTTATTTATTTATTTATTTATTCCAATTCCCAAAGTGCCCCTATCGTCATTCACCAATCCCTAAGCAACTATGGAACCTCATAAATGATCTTTTCAATAATTAAACACATTGAACCATTTATGAACAATTCCTACAGCAATCATATATGCTGTTAAATTTGTACGGTGCACTGTTAACCATTGATTTCGACTTTGCTGTGTGTGACCTTTTGGGTTCCCCTCAAGTTGGACATGAAATGAATTGTGATAATTTAATCGAAGAAAAATTATCCTCTGATCAGATGGTCGTTCGATTTCAATGACCAATGTTGAAATCTAGCAACATGCCAAGGCCCCCAAATGAGAAGGAAATATATATATATACCCATTATGTATGTGATTTACATATGATATAGTCCTTCACCTCACTGTATCCCCATCGATTGACTTAGGGTATGGAAAGTTTCTACCCATATAGTCAAAGGTATGATGTTGATAGTGTTATGAATCGTACTAACCCAAGAATCTCACATGATTCTTCCGCTGCGGCCACAGTCTCAAGCACTGATCACACATATCAACCCGCAAACTGGAATACGACTCTTATAAGAAAATATTATCCTAGAGGGTGGCGATTCTCTGTTGTATCTTTACAAACTTCATGTGTTTTAACAAATGACCCAATCATACCCTTATGACCGGATCTTTTGAACCGGGGAAAGAGAATGTCAAAGTCATTTTATACACACATAAGATTGTAAAGACCTCAAGTCTAAGGACTAGTCATACAATCGATACATGAAAGTTCTCACAGACACATGGGATAAACACTTCATGTGAAAACTTTCGACAGTCAGTTCGATGGACACGAGCAACTCATGCATCCATGTGATACACCAAGCGGACGGATCTCTGCTAGTACCCTATGAGATCGGCTACCCCACTTAAGGGCAGATTATATTATCATGCTAGTCTCTCCGCTTTGTGAACGCCTAAATTATTCACAAAACTATGACTAGGAACGTTTGAGAGTAATGATTCTCATAAGGCGTGGAAGCCGTCATCTTATTACTCCAAGGGCTTTATTACAGTGTTTGGTGATTCATATAAGTTATGTAAGACACGTATAATAAAGATTTCCTTTTTATTAATTAATGCAAATATTACAAATATATTTATATATAGCCCATCCATAAGTTGGGTATAGGGCGTATCCCTAACATCAGACCCGTGCTTCAATAATCCAACGAATGTCATTAGGAATACCTTTGATCATCTCATTCATTCCATGCGAGCTTTGTAGACTTTCATCAGAGAGTTTTGAGGGAGAAAAGGAATTGCTTATGAAGATTTACGAAAACGTCTTCCATCCTGAAATGTGACTTTACTTACCTATACAAATTAAACACACCAAATCTGAATATATACAAAAATTGCATGGGTTGCCTCTCAGCTAGCGCTAAGTTTAACGTCTTCAACTAGACATGATTGCCCAAACATTAGGCTGGATCTGAAAGTGTGACACTTTCTTTTTGTTGCTCAATTGATTCTTCCTAGTAGTGCTTGACACGCTGGCTGTTAACTTTGAATGTGTTGTTTGACTTGGGATTTTATATCTAACAACTCCGTATGGTAACACCTGAGTAATCACAAATGGACCTGACCACTTTGATTTCAGCTTTCTAGGAAAAAGTTTCGATCGTGAATCATATAACAACACCTGCTACCCTAGTTCTAGTTCTATGCGCACTAATTTTTTATCGTGCCATTTCTTCATCTTTTCTTTGTACAATTTGGCATTCTCATAAGCCTGTAGACGAAATTTCTCCAATTCGTTGAGTTGGTGGATTCGTTTCTCTCCTGCTACTTGTAGATCAAGATTTAACTTCTTCAGTACCCAGTACGCCTTGTTTTCAAGCTCCACTAGCAGATGGCACGCTTTCCCAAACACCATTCGATATAGGGACATAAAATTGGGTGTCTTGTAAGCTGTCCGGTAGGCCCATAGTGCGTCATCCAGTTTCTTAGACCAATCATTTTTTATTGATCCAACGGATCTCTACAAGATTATTTTGATCTCCATGTTTGAAACTTCGACCTGTCCGTTTGACTACGGATGGTAGGCAGTGTTAACTTTATAAGTAACTCAATATTTGGATAGAAGTGCATCGAAGTATCTGTTGCTTAAATGTGTGCCACCATCGCTGATAATCGCCCGAGGTGTTCCGAACTGAGTAAAAATATTCTTTTTAAGGAATTTGATCACCACTTTTGAATCATTGGATGGCAGTGCAATTGTTTCAACACATTTAGAGATGCAGTCCCCTGCAACTAGTATGTAATGGTTTTCGAATGACGGAACAACGGGTCCCATAAAATCAATTTCCCATACATCAAATATTTCTACTTCCATAAATATTCCCCATTTTCTGGCACCTGTCACATTGAAGAGAAAATACGTAAGCATCTTTAAATAGAGTGGGCCAGAACAAACATGATTGTAGGACTTTGGCTGCAGTTTTATTCCCGCTGAAGTGTCCGCCATATGGTGATGAATGACAATGATGCATGACACTATTGACCTCCTCCTGTAGAACACAACGTCTTAGTAATTGATCAACACATCATTTGAACATGTACGGTTCATCCTGGACATAATACATGACTTCTTTGAAGAATTTCTTTCGTTGCTGATGAGTCCATTCCAACGACCATTTCCCAATACTATGTAGTTGACATAGGCAGTATACCAAGGGACATCATGTTGTTTCATGGCAAAAAACTGTTCATCAAAAGGTTTATTTGATTGTCATTTCATTGCTAGTTGTTTCTCAATTCTCGAGCCTCGATAAGTGATCTGCCACTTGATTTTCTGTCCATTTCCTGTCTAGAATCTCCACGTCAAATTCTTGCAGTAGAAGTATCGAACGGATCAATCTGGATTTGGCATCTTTCTTAGTGATCAGATATTTGTTTGATGAATGATCTGTGTAGACCACCACTTTGAGACCCAGCAGATAAGAGCAGAATTTGTCAAAAGCGAACACAACTGCGAGCAACTCTTTTTCAGTGGTTGTGTAGTTGAGTTGAACTTCATTCGGAGTTCTGCTGGAGTAGTAAATGGTATGGAAAATCTTTGCTTTGCATTGTCCCAAAACTGCACCTACAGTAAAATCACTAGCATCACAAATCACCTCAAATGGAAGGGTCAAGTCTAGTGCTATTATGATGGGAGCATAGACCACCTTCTGTTTGAAGATTTCAAAAGCTTCGTGGCATTCTTTGGTGAAGTTGAAAGCACATATTTCTCTAGAAAATTGCACATAGGTTTAGCAATATTTAAAAAGTCTTTGATAAATCTCCTGTAAAAGCCTGCATGTCCGAGAAAACTCTTAATCCCTTTAACATATTTTGGTGGAGGTAGTTTTTCAATTGTTTCAATCTTTGCTTTGTCTACCTCGATTCCCTTTTGTGAGATCCGATGTCCCATGATGATTCCTTCATGTATAATGAAATGTCATTTCTCCCAGTTGAGTACCAGGTTGGTATCTTCACATCTTTGTAGCACTTGTTCTAGATTTTGCAAGTAGTGGTCGAACGAGTCTCCAAACACAGAGAAATCATCTAGGAAGAACTTCATACTTTGTTCCAGCATATCCGAGAAGATGGCCATTATGCAACGTTGAAATGTAGCAGGAACATTACATAGTCAAAGTGGCATCCTGCGGAAAGCAAAAGTACCATACGGACATGTAAAAGTGGTTTTCTCTTGATCTTCTGGGGCGATGGAAATCTGATTGTACCCCGAGTATCCGTCCAGAAAATAATAGAATTCATGTCCTGCCAATCTTTCTTGCATCTGGTAAATAAATGGCAGGGGAAAATGATCTTTGCTTTTTGCTTTGTTTAGCTTCCGGTAGTCCATGTATACTCTCCATCCAGTCACCGTTCTTGTTGGAATCAGCTCGTTCTTTTCATTTGTGACCGCAGTAATTCCTCCTTTATTTGGCACACACTGCATAGGACTCACCCAAGTGCTGTCAGAGATGGGGTAAATGATGTCAGCATCCAACCATTTGATGATTTCATTCTTCACAACCTCCTTCATGATTGGATTTAGTCTCATTTTCTGCTCCACTGTTGGTTTGTACTCTTCATTCATCAGAATTTTGTGCATGCAAAATGATGAACTAATGCCTCGAATGGCTGCTATAGTCCAGCCAATGGCTTTCTTGTGATCTCGTAACACTCTCAGCAACTTTTCTTTCTGATCTAATGTTAGCGAAGAAGAAATAATCACAGGTAATTCAGAAGAGTTTCCTAAGAATACATACCTGAGATGGCTCGGAAGTAGCTTTAGGTCCAACTGTAATGGTTCTTCAAACGAATGCTTGATTCGTTCTTTTTTCGGTAGTTCCAGACTTTCCACATGTGGTGTCGATTTGAAACGAAAAGGATTGTCAAGATAGTTGATACATTCCAGAATTTCAGCATCTAGCTCTTCAAGTTTATCCATGGGAATTGTATTAGTATCATGAATGATACTATCAGCAACATCAATTCTGAAACATTCCTCCTCCTTTTCATCACTCGGGAATTTTATGGCTTTGAAAACATTGAAGGTAACTTCTTTGTCATGCACTTTCATGGTTAGTTCTCCTTTTTGTACATCAATAACAGTTCAACCTGTAGCCAAGAATGGTCTCCCGAGGATGATCGGTACATCTTTATCTTCTTCCATGTCAAGGATAATGAAATTTGATGGGAGAATGAGTTTTTCGACTTTTACCAGCACATCTTCAACTACTCCTCTCGAAAATGCGAGCGTTCTATCATCAAGTTGCAAAGAGACTGAGGTGGGCATTGCTTCTCCAATTTGTAGTTTCCTGTAAATCGAAAAAGGCATCAAATTAAAACTAGCACCTAAATCACACCAAGCTTTACCAATGTAATGTTCTTTAATGGTGTATGAGACAGTGAAACTGCCATGATCTTTCAACTTTGGGGGAAATTTCTTCTATCAATGCTACTA
Source organism: Zanthoxylum bungeanum (assembly GCA_019454045.1). Classification (NCBI taxonomy): domain Eukaryota; kingdom Viridiplantae; phylum Streptophyta; class Magnoliopsida; order Sapindales; family Rutaceae; genus Zanthoxylum; species Zanthoxylum bungeanum. Next base: position 55,752 of record SKCR01037430.1, read on the forward strand.
TCTCGTAATCTCCTAATCTCCATTTTCGTGAAAGAATGTCTTTCATGAATTTGACATAGCTGGGCATTTCTTCCAACGCTTCTGCAAATGGAATGTTGATATTCAGCTTTTTGACTACCTCCAAAAATCTAGCAAACTGCTTGTCCAGTTTGTTTTTCTGGAATCGCTGTGGAAAAGGTGGAGGTGGAGTGAATTTTTCTTGATCTTTTTCCTTTGCTTCTTTTTCCTCCATATGTGGAATTGCTTCAAATGAAACTTCTTCAATGGATGCCTTGATTCCAACATCTCTGTTGATTTCAGTACCGTTTTTCAAGGTAATGGCTTGGCATTGCTCCTTCCCAATGTTCCTTGGATTTGGTTCTGTGTTGCTGGGAAGATTTCATGGTGGTCTATAACTCTTAGCATTGGCCAGTTGTCCAATTTGATTTTCCAGTGCCTTTATAGAAGCAGATTGGCTTTGAAACATAGCATCATATTTTTTTAACTGAGCTAGCACTTCAGCTATTTCTGGTTCTTTTTCATGCTCCTGGTCTTTATTCTGCTGTTGGAATCTGGGTGGTGGATTGTTCATTTTCCCTGAATTGTTGCTCCATGTGAAATTGGGATGATTCCTCCACCCTGGGTTGTAGGTGTTGGAATATGGATTGTTCCCCTATCTGTCGACATAGTTCACTGACTCTTCATGTTGGTTTGTCTATGGAGCTCCTCCATATGGTGAACTTATGGATCCAGCATTACCTTGCATGCTGAGAGTTTCCATGAATTTGCACATATGATCCAGATTGGTATTCACTGTTGTGTGGGCTCCAACTTCATAAATTCCAGCAATTCTTTGGATCATGCTCATTTCTGTTGGCCACAAGGAATTATTGTTGGCCATTTCTTCAATTAGGACCCAGGCTTAATCTTCTCTTTTTGCCATTAAAGCTCCTTCAGCAGCAGCATCAATTGTGGTTCTCATTATTCCAGAAAGTCCATTATATAAGGTTTCTACTTGTAGCCATTTTGCAATTTCATGGTGAGGACATTTTCTGAGCAAATCTTTGTACCTTTCACAAGCTTCGCAGAGAGATTCTGAATCACGTTGCATAAAGGATGTGATGTCATTTCTCAGCTTTGCAGTTTTGGCTGGTGGAATGTACTTTGCAAGGAATTTTATGGATAAAGTGTTCCAAGTTGTGATGGAACCTGCTGTTAATGAATGTAGCCAAGTTTTAGCTCTGTCTTTCAAGGAATATGGAAAAACTCGCAGTCTCATTTCTTCTTTAGCTTCTCGGTTGAATTTGAAAGTGCCGCAAACTTCCAGGAAGTTGCTGATGTGGGCATTCGGATCTTTAGTTGCATCCCCCCCACACTGAACTGACTGCTGTATTATTTGAATGCATGTTTTGATGTCACACGTATTTGCTGGTATGGGAGGAAATATAATACAGGAAATGAAGCCGTCAACCACCGGAATAGTTCTGTCTCGAATGGGAATTGGTGGTGCAACTTCCAAAGGTTCAGGTTCCATGTTGATTAGTGCTTCTTGGCCTTCTCGCCTTTCCCTTCTTAACTGTCTGATGGTTCCTTCAATTTTTGGGTCAAGCGGTCGGATTTCAATGCTTCAGGTTCGTCTCATATAGAGTTTGAGAACATGAAACACAAGAAAACAGAAAGAAATTAGATACAGGTAAAGGTATCTAACCCCAAAATTAATAGTGAAAGATAAATAGGTCTCCGGTAACGGCGCCAAAAACTTGACCGGCGTAATCACACGTGTATAACGCAAGAGCACATATTCAAGTAGTATAATAAGTATCGATCCCACAATGACTTAATACCTAAGCTATTAATTTATGAAGCCAAATTTTTACAAGTATCTAACAGATTGATTATTTGATTGGATGGTGACTTTAAATTTAAAACAAGTAATTAAAATATCGCGATAGTAGTTTAAGGAAAATTCAATATTATTAAACTATCTAGGGTTGTGAATTCTTTCAATATCTTTTAAAATATGAAGTGGTTAATTTAAGTTTGTGTAATATATGGTTTATTAACCTGGAACACTAATTTATGCAAAAGCCTCTTCCGATGGTCAGATACAAATACCCAGTATAACCCAATTAATCATATTCCTATGTCAACCAAGTTACCTGAATTCATTAAGTGAAGTTCGAATTATGGTACCCCTGCCCGACACGTATATTCCTATCATGTAAGGAAATATATTAAAGGGTTATCTATCCTCAAGGAAGATCGTGGGCTATTGAGTCTATGGATTAAACCTAAAATATTTTTTCCAAGTTCATTTTAAGTTTACCAGATCAATCTTATTAATGGCCAGTTAACAAGAAGAATTAAGACTAAGGCCCAATAAATAAACCTTTATATTACCCAAAATATAATATAACCCCTTATAAACCAGTGATATCGGGATTCATCACAACCCCAGATAACGGACTTAGTTAAAATATATTTCTTAGGCTAGTAAAAGCTTAAATAAAATAAATGACATAAAGTAAATGATGGAAATTAAAAAGGTAAAAGTACAATAAAAGAAAATGATGGGGGTTAGAGGATCCACTTTTATTACTTATATTTTAGATATCTCCCTTAATATAATATATTAACTTTGCGTGATAATTACCAACCGACCATATAGGCGATATCTTGATTAAGTCAAATTTATAATTAATTCCAACCGATCATACAGGCGGTATCCAGTTTAGTCAGGTTAAAACCAATTTTTATTAAGTCCAACCGACCATTAAGACGGTATCCTCATTAAGTCAGGTTTTAAATAGTTTATATATTATAATTAAGGGAGATTAATCTAAATATTAGTAATAAAAGCTTTACCTTTTACCCATGCAGGGGGGAGTTACCTCCTCATTGCTGAATATTAAAAACTGAAAAGTAAAGAAAATAAAGTATTATTGTGTAAAAGTAAATAAAATTAAATACTGAAAGCTGTAAATAAACAAACAAGATACAATCTTCTCAATATTCTTAAGGAATTCCTTAGAAGAAAGTATGAATTACTAATGAAATTACAGACTCTATTTATAGAAAAATTTTGGTTTCGCGCATCGCGATGCCCGTAATATTGCACGTCACGACCCGCCACTGATCTTGGACACGTGGCAATCGGCTTCTAGGATGGTGACACATGGCGTCGGTTGAATGATTAACTCAATTATTTGCTTGGCGTCGCGACGCGTAAGAGTGAGCGTGATGCTGACATCAGCATGACGTAAGCAATGACGTGTTCTATCGGCAGCATGTGATGGTGACACGTGTCCGACGTACGTTAGCAGATTTCTTATGATGTTGACATGTGGCATGCGCACGTTAGCAATTGCGTATTTTAGAAAACTTCTCTGATTATGACACGTGTCTGGCGCACGTTAGCATTGTATTTTAGCAGGAGGCGTACGTTAGCACGGCGAATTTTAGCAAACAGTGCATTTTAGCAGGAAATTTACATTTTTCCCCTTTTTGTCCATTTTCCACTGTATTGGCCCTGAATTGCCTCCAGAATGTCCTGTTATTTTATTTATCTACAAAATAACATCAAAACACATCAAAATATTCACATAACTCAAGAAATTATACCAAATATAAAGATATAGGAGTGGGAAATAGTGATCTATATACCATTCATCATATAGGAATGTTATGAGCACAATAAACATAACATTTAGCGGCATGTGAGCTTGAATTGATTGTTTTGAGAAAGAATCAAATGCATGGGAACCCTAAGTATTGAGTTAATTAGGATTGTGAGATTAAATGGTTAAATTGAAATGAAGATTGTTGGTTTAGTATGTATTTACATTCATCGATGAATGTTTGATTCTGGAATGCACGCGTCGCAACGCGAACAGAGTTGCGTCGCGATGCGAACTAGAATTTGAAGAACACGTTTCTGGAATTATGCGCGTCGTGACATGCCATGCTACGCGTCGCACCATGAAGATAAAAAGTTTTCCAAATCAATTTCAGATCATCTCAGATACAGTTTAGTTTGATAAGGGCCATCCTAAAGAATTCGTATTAGCCCGTTTGCTTACAGTATATCATAATAAAAATATCATGCGCCTTAGTAATTTATACGTGTTCAAAAGAATAGATTTAACCTAGTTCCGAAACGTATTCCACAATTTATATCCTAATTAAGTTTCTCAATGATAAATCATAGCAGGAACCACAATTCCCTTCAACGAGTGGCGTAATACCAGCCAAATTTCAGACAAGTGAGTGGACACTACTCTTTTAAATTGATATTAATTTTTTATTTTTCTAACAAACTTACTTTTTACGCTTTAGGGCGTTAGATCATTTTTATTACAGATATATCATAAAAGTTTATGATTTAAGTTATATTTGAGAAATAAATATTTTCGGAATATGGTTTATGTTTTTCGAGGAATGGGGGAAAACCCACCTCAGTATGTAACTTGATACAGACATGGAATTGATGGACAACATATGTGCACATGTAGAGGACTATGGAGAACGGCGATATGTAACGCCCCCAGATCCTAGTTCAGGACTAGGGATGGCAGATGCCATTAGATCCTAGTTTCAGAGCTTGGAGGGTAGCATAGATCCGCAGCCCCAGTTCTAGTTCAATGGCTTGGGGGACGGCGATACGTAACGCCACAAGAACACTAGTTTCAGGGACATGAGTGGCATGCTTTGGGGGATGGCGATACGTAATGCAGTCATGGATTTGCACCCCTAGATCTAGTTAGGCTTATGAGGGGACGACGATACGTAACGCCCCCATACGTCAAGTTTTAAGAAACAAATCAGTTATCAGAGATTCGATTTTTAGATACAAGTTATCATAAGCAGATTTTCTAAGAAAATTTGAGTTAATCTTTGAAGAAAAAGTTCAGACGATGAGATTTTTCAGAAAGAAGCTCAAAGTTTTCAGACAGAAAAATAGTTTCTTATAAAGTTATTTCGTGACTTTCGGTATTAGAACCAAATGTTTTATAACTGTTTTTTAGTTTTTCATCTACTCACTTAGATCGTACAACGGTCTAACCCCCACTCCCAATTTTTTGGTTTTGCAGGTATTCTCGAAGGACGAGCTCGGGAGAACGGATATTGATGCAGTCACTATGGTATGGAGTCCACCAATTCAAGTCAGAGAGAGAGTAAGAGTCCAGTCAGAGTACAATAAAAGTAATGTATTAGTATTTGGGTTACATGTAGTCATTGTAAGAATAGGTGATTATAAATACACACTTATTAATAATGATCTCATTATCCAAGATTGTCGAGTTTGTGTATTGGTTCCATAAATAAGAATTTGATTGAGAAAAAGAAAATAGTGTAGTTTATAGTTAGAATGACAGAGGCTCAAGGGAAAATGATGGCCTATTCCCTGTCGGTAACATCTTCTAGATCGGGGAAGTTACAAAAATGGTATGAGAGCATGGTCTATGGAGTCAGTGACTACAGTGGGCAGAGTGTTGGGGACTTGTATACGTAGTATGCCCGGGGTACTAGTATGCAAGGCACTACCTCTCCAGTATTCGATCCTCGAGTACGTCCTCAAGTTCCATAGACAGGTTAGTAAGCATTCCCAAGGCTACTTAAGCTACTTTCCAATAAGTAACCCTAATTATCACTCTAGTTATAAATTATTCCATGATTGCTCGTAGTAAAGATCAGGTTAAGCCATGAAACTATAAAATACAATACTAAGAATAGTTACTTAAGGGAGTGGGAAATAAGCTATAAGAAATGAGAAAAAATGTATAGATGTTTAGATAGCCAGAGACTAAAAAAGATAAAGAAATAGAAAAGTATAGTGAAGTTCCAAGAGTACCCAACCAGGAAAATAGAAAGAGAAAGAAAAAGTTAGAAAGAGAGGTAAAAGATAGAATGTAGATATTTAAGCAATCAGAAGCAAACAGAGATAGAAGTATGAAAGCATATAGATAACAAAATGCCAAAACCTATGGTAGTAAGAAAAATGGAACAAGCCTGAGTAAGAGTAAAAGGCCTAGTAGACCTAAGTGAGTTTTCTTTCCTTTTCGTAAGATTTATTCTCTCCTCGGAAAATTCTTCCAAGCATATCCAATAGCTCTTGAACACCTCGTATAGATGGTGAGTTCCTTTTATCAACACTCAAGGACTCTGTGCCGACAACATCATAAGCAACCAAATCATTTACTTAATACAAACAGCGTGCTCAGCATGACAAACAAAATAATAAATCAAATACCCTAAACTTCTAAAACTGCTCCCAAGAAACTTACGAGGGTGACTGCTGTTTGGGTGTTCCACGTCTCGAGCATGACTTCCAAAACTGTAGTGGTTGAACAATCTAGAAGCCAACCTGCAAAATTGTTACAAGTTCAGAGTTATTAACTCATTATTATCCTTTATATTTTACCAATGTCAAATTCTCATGTCTAAATGCTCACATATACATCAATCTATTAACCAAACATCCAAACCCCACAAGACATCAGTATCAATATCACAAAATATGTCATTTTACAACAACACCATTTCAATCTCAAGAAACATGAAGTCACATTCTTAAAATTTATTATGAATGCACATTTTTGAAATATCATCAATTCGATAAACCAAGCAAACTGTCTCTTACTCGATTACAAACTCTCTTAAATACCAAAACAATCTTTCTTTAACTTTATTTAACTATGATAACCTTACTATAGCTTGACACTTGGGGTTCATTTGCATTCACACATACCGTAGCACATCTCTTATACACATACAAATGCAATTTCAGAATTCTTACACACATACGTACCTACCAATACAACTTAGCAAACACGCTTTATGACATTCGATATTCACATCAGTCTCAAATCATCTATTCATTTCACATAATCATACATAATCCATACATATCAAGAGTTCTATTATACACATATATACACTCAAACATATTTACAAACACATTACGGCCAACCACGAAGCACATATAACAATCGATATACCAAAGATCACATCATTCAATAATACATACATACAGCTGGCTTACACACCCAATATTCGTACGTGACTCATTACCTATTTTAGAATAGGTATGAGTTGAATTCCGTCTGAATGGATTTCTAACCAGCTCGACTACTACAACACGAGATTATAAACCAATTAACATACAAACATGCACATATCACTTGACATAATCTCATCACACGATCTCACATACACAAGTACATACATGTCAAACATTGCTTATCATCCAGTACACATATGTATATATATCAAACATATGAACATACCCATTAATTCGAATTCTGATACCATAGCCTTTAACAATCTTCATGTCTTTTACTTATCAATCAAATACACTTTGTTTCCAGAATTCTTATCATAAATATTCATTAATAAACACATCCATTCGCATAAACACTTTACCTATTGCTTATACAAAATTAGAAATCATGATTTGTTCCATTTACCGATTCTATATACCCAACCTATATATATCTTAACATCATATGCATATAAGAATAAATGTTCATATACTTATACATGCTTATACATATATTTTTACATACTGATACATTTACATACACGTATACATATCATTACTGATTTTTACACTTTCATACATCCAAATAAACATTGAGCTCATTCTATATCTTACTTCATATCATATCAATAATTAAGTTCCATACTTGTGGCGGTCGATTATCCTAACCATGCGTAACCTCGAACATTGTTTTCAAGAATATCTCTTATTTATTATCATCTTATCTTAAACACTTTAATCATATATATTTAAAACACAAATCAATTATTCAAGCCCTCATCGCATTAGTTACTTATTTGGCTTCACGAGCACTCCAGGTCCTAGTCAAATCTGTCAAAATAAATGAAGAAATACTATCATAATTGCGATTTACGGTATTCTCAACTAAACTACGACGAAATTCCAGATCTTTCCGGGACAACCAAATCAAGTCCTGTTTCAAAATTTTCAGTTCCATTACTCTTAAAATATCATTACAAACTATTTCAAACCACTAGTTCACTTAAATCCCCGGTTTACGTATTTTTAGAAAATCTTCTGAAAATATTTTTCCAAATGTGACGGAAGGGTCCCGAACCCTCTGAACCTACCCGGATTTTTCCAAACATATTCGTAATATCATATAAAACTCATAACTATCGCTAAAATCAAAACACATCATTATATGCAAAAACCCAATTTTACCATAAACTTGCATATTATATCAAATCAATCAAACTCATTCCATTTCCACATAGATTCTACCAAATGCACATATTTAATATATTAATACTCAATCAGTTTAATTTTTATCATTACGCTACTCTACAAAACTACTGGACACATCTGAACATTTAACGATAAACTTGAAATTGGCGAATTTTTATCGGGAGGTCTTATCGAGATTTCAAGGGCATATACAGACTTCAAACGATCCCACGAACGCGCTAGAATTGACAAAATTCTGATCAGAGCTATTGTTCACCATGGGTCACTATTCACTGAATCTTTCTTCCTTGTTTGACGTGCAACTATGCACGAAATGGAAAATCTGTCACCGCCAGCTCATAGTACTCTCAGAGAACTTTGATTTGGCGGGTGGCTCAGGTCGTGAAACGAAGGGAGGAGTCGAAATCAGGAGACCCACTAGCGCACACACTTCTTCCTTTTCTCACCATCGCCGGTGGCTTCAGTGTCACCGCTGGCCACCTTCGGATGCAGGTACATTAAAGCCAACCCCCTGGGGCCTCGGCCGGCCGGTGGTGGCTGGCTGGCCGATGGATGAGTCAAGAAGCGATAATGCCATTTTGGGGGAAGATGGGTCGAGTTGGGAGATTTGAGAAATTATGTCATTTTGACAATTAAAGGAAATTTTATGGTACTTATAGGAAAGTTTCTAATATTTACATTATGACCCCGATGAATTATAATTAGGTCCCTATCATGGGACTTTCTCGAAAATTTACATTTTTGATGCCCTTCAGGTGCATAGTTCGAAAAAATTCAACATGAAAGTTGTTCGGCTCGGACAAATGGGTCTGATGGTTCAAGAATCAGCTCAATCAAAGTTCATTTTCTATTTTTTAGCTGAAACAACAAAATTTTACGCGTATAACGATTTAATCAGAAATCATGTAACCGATTCTCAGAACCACACGTTTTCCAATGCGACAAAACTTCACTTTAAAATATTCCAACCTATTTTTAATTACATAAAGTCATATTTCTGAATATCATTCAGTTCTAAATTCTAAACTTCAATCCGGAAAGCTTCTAGAACCTTTTTGAAAAATTCGGGATATAACTTTCTCCTCCCCTTATAAAAATTGCATCCTCGAAATTTCTCTGTACTTATGTCTGATCATTCAAAACTGAACGTACGTACATTACAATCTTATCCTCATTCGCAAATCATCACACTTTACTTATCTTCAAAAGTCACGTATTCCATACATCAATACAAATCATGATATTTCGAAACAAAATACATCGAATCAAATATTGCCAAAAACACATCAAACTTCTCATCTAAATTCACACTATTTCATAGGAACCCGTTCAAACCGTTTCAAATTCATCTATTAACAGAAATTGAAGGTCGAACACGAATTCCATACAGTCAATCCATACATCATCGAAAATGAAGAACATAACAAATGTTCTTTACTGACAATCAAATACAGTATCAAAACAAAAACTTTATAAGGATTTCATACCATACATTTCGTCCATAATATAAAAAGAATTCATTCATTTCATATCATATCATATCTATAAACGATACCAATATCAAAGTTTACATACGTACATATCCAATCACACATACAACATTGTATGGCTGACTACATAGCATACATAACCATCATAAAACTCAAATTATCGGTGACTAACCATAAACTTACATACGTACTCTTGTAATGAACATAATCTTTTATATCAATAAAAACATCCATTGTCACAGCCAGAAGTGACTTATAATCATACATGCTCTTATGATGTTAATAGTGTGAAATCTATCAATCTACGCCATCATTCAAAATAGAAAACGTAAAACAATATCTTTCAAAATCCATTTAAGAATACATTTGAAAAACTCTTTTACAGTAAACAAAAATCATTTTCAAAATCCAACATCATAAATCCATATCGAACATCCAGTATAACTCAACTGGACGAAACATAACAAACACCTAATGCCCAAATCGGACAATGAGTGAAAAGATCCCATGTCGACAGAGGGTCGGGTCGGCCCACTGCAGTTGGACAAATCCCTATACAAGTGCCATGACAGAAATATATCATATCAAATTATAAAATAGTAAAAATCATATACAAGCACTATGACGGAAACATATCATATCGTATAATATCATAAGCAATATCAAAATGCATCAAAATCAAAATGTAATTCTATTGAAATCTTTCATCCCCCTAAAACATAAATATATGTAAATCAAAAATAAAACTTTGATGCAAACTTTTCAAAATATATATCGAGCGTCTAATGTTCAGTTGCGCGCACCGGAGAGTGTGCGAACCATGTCAACAGGGTAGTGGGCCAACCATTTTCTGATGGTCTCGACCCCATAACAAGTGCCCCCGCCAAGCCAAAACGAAACATACACAGGCACCACGGAGGGTCAAAAATATAAAATCGTCAAGCACCGTGACGAAAATATATTTTCGAACGTCTCGACGGAAACAAAGTTTTATAGTTTATAAACATCAAAATCATTTTTGAGCGCCAAGAGGAAAACATATTATCAAGTACCTCGACGGAAACATATCGATAACTATCAAAACATGAAAACATGTATCAAGCGTCGAGGCGGAAATAATTCTTTATCATTTTTAATCAAAATCAAAATATCTTAAATCTTTTTTCTTTCTTTCCTTTCATTTTTCCTTTCAAAACACTTTTATGTCAAAAACCAAATACCAAGGTTTTAAAACATGGTTCAAAATATCATTTCACAATTCACACTATCAACATCATAGAATCTCTCATACCTCAAAATACTTTTAATTCACATTACTTATTTATATATATACTTATATAAATCACATAATTTTAACTTAGTATACCTATACATAAACATATATTCGTAGTATACAAATATTTACAAATAATCCAAATCACCCATATCAATAAAAACCATTGCCCATCATACTATATGCCAGAAATCAAATCAAATTTCAAACATGAGACCTATATAGTCTATATGTGAAGGAAAACTTACTCAAATGATCAGATACCATGTAGCTCCAATCACCGACACCTAAACCTTTGCTCTGATACCACAACAGTAACACCCCACCAGAGGCACGATGCTACCGGTATGAGACAAGATTGACCCATCTTAATAAGCCTCTAAATTTATAAGAACTCCAACATGATATTTCTTAAAAACTTACAACCTAGATCTCAGTCAAGCTTCAAAACAAACCTGAAATAAATATCATATATCAAAATGGACCTCAGGTCCATACCAACATATTAAAATCATCACTTAAGGGCTGTGTTTATATCATCTATCAACACTCAAGGGCTATGTGCCCACATCATCATAAGCAATCAAATCATTTACTTAATACAAATGGTGTGCTCGACACGACAAACAAAATAATAAATCAAATATCCTAAACTTTTAAAAGTTCTCCCCAGACACTTGCGAGGGTGACTTCCGCTTGGGTGTTCCACGTCTCGAGTATGACTTCAAAAACAATAGTGGTTGACCAATCTAGAAGCCAACCTGCAAAACTAGCAAACTGGTTTGGTGTGAGTTATAAAAATTAGTAAGTAACCATGCTAGTACCACAACAAACAAGTCAAACATAAACTACAAATAAAAAAATTCAAATATATTAGCAATATCGAAATTACCGAATTGTTACAAATTCAGATTTATTAACTCATTATTATTCTTTATACTTTACCTATGTCAAATTCTCATGTATATATATTCACATATACAACAATCTATTAACCAAATATCCAAACCCCACAAGATATCACTATGAATATCATAAAATATGTCATTTGACAGTAACCCCATTTCAATCTCAAGAAACATGAAATCACATTCTTAAACTTTATTACGAATGTACATTTTTGAAATATCATCAATTTGATAAACCAAGCAAACTTTCTCCCATCCGATTAAAAACTCTCTTCAATACCAAAACGATCTTTCTTTAACCTTCTTTAACTACGATAACCTTACTATAGCTTAAATTTTGGGGTTCATTTGCATTCACACATACCGTAGCACACTTCTCTTATACACATGCAAATGCAATTTCAGAATTCTTGCACACATACGTACCAACCATTACAACTTAACAACACGCTTTATAAACTTTGATATTCACATTGGTCTCAAATCATCCATTTATTTCACATAAGCATACACGATTCATACATTTCACGAGTTCTATTATACACATACATATACTCAGTCATATTTACAAATATCATGTAACCAACCACGAAGCACACATAACAATCGATACATCAAGGATCACATCATTCAACAATATATACATACGGCTAGCTTACACACATAAAGCTCGTACGAGACTCATTACCTATTTTAGAATAGGTATGAGATGAATTTCATCCAAACTTATTCCTAACCAACTCGACTACTACAACACGAGATTATCAACCAATTAACATTGACACATAACACGTGACACAGTCTCATCACACAATCTCACATACACAAGCACATACATGTCAAACATTACTTATCATTTAGTATACATACGTATATACATCAAAAATATGAACATACATATTACTTCGAATTTCGATACCATAGCCTTTAACAATCTTTATGTCTTTTCATATCAATCAAATACATTTTGTTTCTAGAATTCTAATCAGAAATATTCATTCATAAACACAACCATTCGCACACGTACTTTACCTATTCAAAGAGCTTAGCTTATACCAATTTAGAAATCATGATTTTTTTCATTTACATATCCATATACTTATACATGTTTATACATATACTTTTACATACACGTATATATATCGTTATCGATCTTACACTTTCATACATCCATATATCTACATAAACATTGAGCTCATTCCATATCTTACTTCATATCATATTAATAACAAAATTCCATACATGTGGTGGTCGATTATCCTAACCATGCGTAACCTCGAACTTTGTTTTCAAGAATATCTCTTATTTTCCAATGTGATGAAACCTCACTTTAAAATATTCCAACCTATTTTCCAACACATAAAGTCCTATTT
>SKCR01037431.1:0-68879 GCA_019454045.1 Zanthoxylum bungeanum
GGTGAGAAGAGAAATACAAAGAATCAAGAGGTAATAGGCTGGACACGCAGGTCTAAATTTATTACAACAATTTCCAAAATTGCCCTCACCCATCTAATATTCATACATCGCATCTATATATTCACACAAAGCATGTTATCAATCAATCTAATCCAATTAATTAATCTGAAATTAATGACCATCCAATGTTCAAACAACGATTTGATTTGCGCGAGTCAAACTCGTTTTAAGAATAAGTACTCAAAGTACGAATTCTTGAATTATATTAAACTACAATATTAAATCCAATTTAATTTGTATTTAATACTAATTATTTATTTAATTCCAAATTAAATAATTACACTTTATTAATAAGCTTTTACGACTTAGATTCTAAATCTAATCCTTATGGGTCTCAAAGCCCAATTAACATCCAATGTCAATTTAAATAAAGTCCAATGGGCTTTCAATTAATTTATAAGGCATGGACTTTGGTCAATATGGGTCAAACCCAAATACCAAAGCCCAATTAAGGAATCACCATTTTGCCAAAATCAATTTAGGCCTATTAGGCCCAATTAAAAATTTAAAGGTCCATTTAATTATTTTTGGACTTTATGGATATGGTTTTGGGCCCAATTGGATCCAACCAATTAACCTAAACCATACTTAGCCCAACCAAGCCCATTAAGCCCAAATACAACTTTATTAGCCCAATTCCAAATTTAAGCCCAATTAATTAAATTACAAAATTCCAAATTTCACAATTAAATTAATCTAAAGTGTATAGCCATAATTAATTAACCAAATTAACATTTCCAAAAAACCAATTTACATAATTAATTATGCTAATCATCATCAACACTTGTCCAACATTATTGAATCAAAAATCAATTCATTTTACATGCTTTTGGTCACTACAATTTAGGGTTTTTGTCTGATTTCGATTTCAATCAAATTAAATCCTAAATCAACATTTCCCAAGTCTTTCAAACTCATCCAATGATTCAAAAAACAAAAAATCACCATGACATTTAGGGCACCAACTTTCGGCCAAGCCAACATATTGGGATAATTTGATCCAATTCAATTTTCATCAAATTGATCACAAATAACTCTAAGTTATCATCATTCAAGCATACTCAAACAATCAATTTCATCCAAACATGCTCAAATCAATTTTACCCAATTTTACCCTAATTCATTTTCATGCTTAATCAAGGCTCTGATACCATTGTTGGGTTTCTACTATAGTCCCAAGATCATTCAAGCAATGAAAACAATGTGAATACTATAAAGAAGTATGTGGGAATCATACTTACAATGAACGGATTTGCAATGCGATGAACACAAAACTTTTCCTCATGCCTTGAAGCTCTCGGCAATGTCCAAAAATTGTGCTCCAAGTTACGGTCACCCTCCATATGTGTGCTCCAAGCTCCAAGCTTTGTAAATGGTGATTCCATGCTCAAGGGTTTGTTTCCCTATCACCTTTGGATGACTCTTTATGTGCTAGCATAAGAAAAATTACCACAAATCTTCTTTGTTCTTCCTTGTTGTTCTCGGCAAAGAGAAGTAAAAAGAGGAAAGAAATGGCCCTTGGCCGAGAGATGAATAGAGGAGAAGAGATAAATGATGAGTTAATTTTTATGTATATGGATTTCTAAAATCTAATACCAAAAATCAAAGTCAAAAGTTACAAGGCATTAAAGCCTTCCAACCACCCTCATCAATCACAAGTGACAACCATCACATCACTCAAAGTGATGTGACTTATATCAAAAGAATGACTAATGATGTGACGTATGATGTGACTTGTGGGCCCCACTTGATTCTAAATTCCAGTGGTCCCGCAAACACTCTCGGGCTCGGGTTCGCTAATTCCGAATTAACGAATTTTCCGTTGCGACATAATTAAATCAAATTTAATTAAATAATTATGCCTAGCAAAATTACTATTCACGTCGCTAGCGAATTAATTCTAAACTAACTCGTTCACCCGAATTAAAATCTAATTTTAATTCCGCGTCGAAATCTAATTTCATATAATATATCGAATATATTATTTTATCGATTAATCCAAATTAATCGTTCTCTCTCTTTAAATAATATTTTATCCCAGATAAAATATCTCCGTAATTAATCCTAGATTAATTTTCTCTCTCTACTAATAATCCCAAATTAATAATGTTCGAGTCATACGTCATCAGTGAATCTTCGGGAAGCGACCCATGAGATCCTCGAATATGTTGGCTGTATATCCGGTCGTCGGACTATCCGAATACGTACGTACCTAGTACTACGTTTTTATCGATTTACAAGACATGGTTGGCTTCTAACAAAGCACCGTGCCTACCCAATTCTCCAGAAATATTCTTAAAGGAATATGTAATCTATATCAGGCATAGTATATGTAGTATTGCGTATTGCAATCCAGTATCGGATGTCACATGCTAGGCCTGGGGCTGGAATTGTGTCTGCCCCGTAAGAAGCACATGTCGGATCTCTGGTAACTAGTCTCTATAATCGGATAATCATGACCTAGTCATATTATCTCGATGACTGCATTACTAAAGAGTACTAGTTCCGTATCCTACGTGACCATCATCTCTACTATGACTGGAGTGATACTTCCATCTTGACATCACACCCAATACACTACGATTCTCAATATATACACAGAAGAGGCGTACACAGAACTGGTTAAAGCCTTGGACAACCAAAACCAAAGTATATTGATTGTCGCAAGTATTAGCGGTGCAAGTCTCAGGTTAAGACCAAATATACCTACCCTGATTCGGACTTCCATAGACACTTAGTCATACTACAAATGGAATTCCGAGGGGTCTATCCAGAGCGAAGCTGTTTCCGCACCATCGGTAAACACAACATCCTATTACACTTGCATGAGTATCCAATACCCAAATATATGAGAACTATGTCGTTATGCTCCCATAACACGCACAAGTGCGTTACTAGTCTATTCCGCATTATCGATGTCCAATCTCGATAATACTCCGACTAGAGATGTTTTAATGATTAAACCTTCATGGATTGATACTGTCTCATATCTTATCAATCTGGAACTAATCATATGGACTTTTATCATTTATATATCCCGATAATCTAATTACAAATGATAAAAGAGTAATTTCATATGTCACATAGTTAATTTGTACAACAGCACCATGTCTGTGCAGCACTGTCAAAGAGGAAAGACTCATAGAGGTGTGCAGTGTCATACTACAAATAACTACCATAGCTAAATGTAAGGATCTATAAATGGTAAACATTTTTCCATAGATTTTAAATTTTTACCAACTAAGTGCGCAATATTTGTGATAAAGTTATATTAACTACTTTTGTTTGTTCGTCTGTCTTTGGGTGACAAGTGATAGAAGATAACAACTTAGTGCCCAATTTAGCCCATAATAATTTCCAGAAATGGCGAAGGAACTTAACATCTCTATCTGATATAATATTCCTAGGTATACCATAGAGTCGCACTATGTCTTTGAAAATAAATCAGCTATGTTTGTGGCATCATCAGTTTTATGACATGCTATGAAATGTGCCATCTTGTTAAACCTATCAACTACAATAAATATAAAACCCTTACCTCTCTTTGTCCTAGGAAAACCTAATATAAAATCCATAGATATATCAACCCAAGGTTCACTAGGTACATGTAAAAGAGTATACAACCCATGAGGCATCATTTAGATTTAGTTTGTTTACATGTTATACAACTATCACAAATTAGCTTAACATCATGTTTCATTCTAGGCCAATTAAAATGCTCATGCAAAACAACTAATGTCTTACTAATATCAAAGTTCCCCATCAAACCACCCCAATACGCTTCTTTCACAAGCATTCACGCATACTACAAGCAGGAATACACAACCTATTGATCCTATCAATCCATCCTGTAAGTGAAACAGACCAAATGAAGACTTTGTACTTGTAACATAAATCTCATCAAATTCAGAGTCACATGCATATAGATCCTTAATCAAATCAAATTCCAAAATCCTGGAATTCATTGAAGTAAGGAAAACATACCTTTGCGATAGTGCATCGACGATAATATTTCCTTACCTTGCTTGTAGCGGATTACATATAGAAATATCTTAATAAACTCTAACCACTTGGCATGTCGCTTGTTCAACTTACCTTGTCCCTTCAAATGCTTCAATGGCTCATGATCGGTATGGATCAAAAATCTTGAGGAACAAATAATGTTGCCGACTCTCAAGGGCTCTCATTAGCGCATCTAACACCTTGTCGTATGTGGGGTACCTCAAAATTGTTCCATTAAGTTTCTCACTAAAGTAGGCTATTGGCCACTTTTCTTACATAAGAATCGCTCTAATTCCTATCTCAGATGTGTCACACTAAATCTCAAATGTCTTTTCAAAATAAGGTAGTGCCAAAATTGGTGCACTGCACAACTTAATTTTAAGATCTCGGAATGCATTCTTCTGCTCTTCTCGCCATTTGAAGCTAATATTTTTCTTCACTACTTTAGTCAGTGGTGCTGCAATACTACTGAAGTCTTTAAAAAATCTACGGTAGAAGCTTGCTAATCCCTGGAAGCTTCTGACTTCGATCACAATTGTCGCAGTAGGGCAATCCTGAATTGCCTTTACCTTTTCTACATCAATTTTGATTCATCTGCTCTTACAACAAAACCAAGGAAATAATTATATCCATACAAAAAGTGCACTTATCAAAGTTAGCATATAGTTTTTCATGTCTTAACACATCAAGAACATGTTTTAAATGCATAACATGCGCATCTAATATTTTACTGAAAACTAAGATGTCATCAAAATGAAATACAACAAACCTACCTATAAATGCACGCAAAACATGATTCATCAATCTCATAAATGTGCTAGGTGCATTTGTAAGACCAAATGACATAACTAACCATTCATACAAGCCATACTTGCTCTTAAATGTAGTTTTCCACTCATCTCCCTCTCTCATGTGAATTTGATGTTATTCACTCTTTAAATCAATCTTACTAAAAATTTTGGAACCATGAAATTCATCCAACATGTCATCTAGTCTAGGGTGATGACACTTTACTGTTATATTATTGATCGCTCGAAAATCAATGCACATACGCCACTTCCCATCTTTCTTAGGAACTAGAAGAACTAGGACCGCACATGGACTCATACTTTCTCTAACATTCCTTTTCTCCATCAACTCTCGCACTTGCCTCTGAAGTTCCTTTGTTTCCTCGAGATTACTTCGGCATGCTGGTCTATTGGGAATGATTACGCTAGGTATAAAACCTATTTGGTGCTCAATACCTCTAATGGGTGGAAGCCCATTAGGAATGACCTCTGTCACCATATCACTGAATTCCTGCAAAAGAGATGAAATAGACACATAAATCAAAGGGTCAGTGTTAGTAAAATAAACATATGGCTCCTTGTAGACTAACAATAGCATAAGCTTGCTAGCCTTGAAAGCTTTCCTCGCTTTATCCTCACCCATGTAGAAACTTTTTTTACTCTCTCTTTGTTTCCCCCTCACGTTTACTTACACTCCCATTGGGAACTCTCAAGGCATTGGCCTTGTTTTTCTCACTAGGTTCGGCCTTTGCCCCCTTTAGCTCACCACTCTCACTAGTTTCCCCCAATGTGGTGTTTTCCCTCTCTCTCTCTTTATCACGCTCAAGTTACAGCTTAACCCGATCTTCTTGGACTTGTGTAGGTGTAAGTGGGTATAAGGTAATGGGTTTTCCCTTATGCTGAAAAGAGTACTTGTTCTTGAACCCATCGTAAACAACCTTCTTCTCAAACTGACACAGCTTGCCCAAAAGAATATGTCCTGAATGCATCAGTATCATATAACATAGAACATCATCCATGTATTTCCCAATGGTAAAGATGAATAATACCTGCTTTGTCACATTTATCTTGTAGAAAATGCTTTCCTTGCGCAGCGAAAATGGTTTAGGCTCACAGATCAGACTTGAAATTTTTTTCTGCCCCTCCCTTGAATTGTCGAATGTTACTGTCACCACCACTAAAATTTTGCTTCAATTTTAGACAAAATTCTAGCAACGAAACAGCCCCGGAATATTCCATGAATAACTCTGAATAGTCGGATAAAAACTGGATTGGTTTGAACTCGATTCGCGCCCAACGCACTGCAGAAATAGCCCCTAAAATGCATGGACTATGGCTGTGTTTCAGTTCTGATTTTTCTCATGAAAACAGCCCCAACACAGCCCCAAAACACCACAAAATATTCCCTAAAAAAACTGGATTAAAACAAACCAAACCGAGTTCTGTTTCACCAAGTAAAGAGGCGGCAGTGAGTAAGACAAAGCCTCACTGCCGAGTACAACAAGAATGAGATGAAGAAGATGATTTGTTCGACACCATAAAGTCTTCCGAACTATATCTCGTTACCAATGGAAACTTGTGTGGGCAAGCCACAAAATCAATCCCAAAACTATTTAGAGATGAATGTCACACAACAACTTTTGTTATTTTATTTTTATTTATCTTTTGTTCTTTTTTTTTTCTCAATAACTTAAGAGGATTTGGAGAAGAAGAAGATTGAGGCTATTATTAGAATGAAAGGCTTAGGCAAAAAGAAAATAAATCTTCTTTTTATACTTAGGGTTATTTATTTCCAAAACAAACAAAACCCTTCCTATTTCTCCATGTGTATATTCGACCAATGCATATATTTTTCATTAATTTTATAAAAATTGTATTAACTTTCAATAAAGGTAATATATGTTACAAAAATAAAAAGTTAATACCTTATTAAAAGGTTTAACTTCCAAAATAATGCTAAGGGTTTCCAAAACCCAAAAATTGGAATTTCTAATTTAACCTTACATTAAACAAATTTGGAATTCCTAATTTGACCTTACATTAAATTATATATTATATAATTTAACACATTTGTTTAAATATCATATATTTAATAAAATCATATATTAACTTTTAATATAAAGTTTCAAGTGTGACAAAATAATATTATTAATCATATTAATAATATTTACATATTTGTGAGTATATAATCGGACTATGCAATTATACCAAATTCGCTATAGTATATCGCGCTAGCACGGAGAACAAATGGACCTACGGTTCCGAGCTCCAATAATCTTGAAATATTAGTTAAGCTCTTAATTAAATATTCTGAATTATTAACTCTGAGTTATTCCACTAAAAACCCGAAGTTGCACTCTCATTGCCGTAGATGATATATTAAGTCGAACCAAGTTGGTGTCCATCGATATAGTCACTACATATGAATTGACCCTTCACGAGTATCTCGTAATTAGAGCCGGGTCATAATGTCTGTTATGCCCCTCAAATTATTTATACCTTAAGTACCATTGATTCTCTAATGAATGATTTATTTATAACCATTATGCATATTAATCTTTCTATTCGTAATAGAGAGACTTGAGCGCTCAAACCGTTCAAGTACCGAATCAACCCTAAGAAAGATACTCATATACTTCTCGCAAGAACGAGGGAACTCCATATCTATGTAAAATGTTCCCAGCTACACAACAAACCATGCCCCCAAAGTACGTAGCTATTGGTCAGGACTGCTACGCCAACCTCACATTTCTAAATCAAAGGACATAGCCTTCCATGCAGGAGTTCGTAGTGAACTCAGGATTAAGATCAGTCCATATATGACCATCTAGTAGATCGAAATGATTTTCTTTACTTAATGGATATTATAAGAAAGTCATTTCCATCTGGGTCCACTCCTATATGATCACATCATACAAGATGCCTCTATTGTCATGTCTCTAGATGGATGATCCCGGATCAAGGTCGCCATACAAATATAGAATGGATCACAGCTATAGATAAACCACAAACAAAGTAACCACTTTGTTTGCTCTCTATGGACTGTTTAAGATTACTAACTTCAGATTTAAATCCTCTTGTGTATGACACTCATACACTAAGTCCGAAGGCACATAAGTAATCTAGTGTAATCAAGATAATTTATAATATGCAAAAATTAAACAAACATTTTGATAAATAAATAATGCATCATTTTATTTCAAAACATATAAAGTCGTCTACATTACATGCAGCTCTAGGGCATACATCCTAACAATCTCCCACTTGCACTAGAGAAAATAGGACATGTCACGTAATCCTATACCATCTAGGTGACCTTCAAACACTTTAGCCGATAAGGTCTTTGTAAACAAATCAGCCAGGTTCTTTACGGATGCAATATTTGTTATAATAACGTCTCCTCTCTGTACTATCTCCATGATGAGAAGATATTTCCTCTCTATATGATTCCCCTCTAATGTCTTCTTGGTTCTTTTGAATTTGCCATGACACAACTATTATCGAAATAAAGTGTGAGTGGTCTATCCATATCTGGAACAACTTCCAGATCTCCCAAGAATTTACAAAGCCAGACTGCTTCCTTAGCTGCTTCACAAGCTGCTATATATTCAGCCTCCATGGTGGAGTCAGCAATGCAAGATTGATTTATACTTTGCCATACTATCGCCTCACAACCTAAGGTAAACACTGATCCAGATGTTGATTTTCTAGAATCGACATATGTCTGAAAATTAGAGTCTGTATATCCCCTTAGGATCTTATCCTCATCGGAATATACGAGCATATAATCTCTCATTCTCTTAAGATACTTGAGAATGTGTTTCACAGCCACCTAGTGATCTAATCATGGGTTTGACTTAAACCTACTGATTACTCCCAATGCAAAATAGATGTTCGGTCTCGTGCATAACATAACAAACATGAGACTACCAACTGCTGAGCCATATGAGATATGTCTCATTTCCTCAACAGCTTGAGGTGTCTTAGGAGTTTGTTCATTTGAGAAATGAATTCCATACCGATAAGGCATATTGCCTTTCTTGGAATTCTGCATCCCAAATCGCACAAGGATCTTATCGATATAAGATGTCTGAGACATAGCTAGCAGTCGTTTCTTGCGATCCCGAAGTATCTAAATCCCAAGAACATAACTGACCTCTCGAAAATCTTTTATTTGGAATTGGTTAGCTAGCCATGTTTTCACGTTCGATAATATCTTTACATCATTCCCAATGAGTAAAATATCCTAGACATATAAAACAAGAAAAACCACATTCCCATCAATGACGCGTTTGTATACACAAGGCTCATCAACATTCTGCTCAAAATCATAAGACTTGATCGTGGTATCAAATCTTATATTCCAAGATCGATATGCATACTTAAGTCCATAAATGGACCTTTGCAGCTTGCAAACCTTTTGCTATTGACCTTGGGCTATGACCTCTCTAGTTGTACCATATAGATACTCACATCAAGATTTCCATTCAAGAATGCAGTCTTGACGTCCATTTTCCAAACTTCATAGTCATAATATGTGACAATGGAGAGAAGAGTGCGGATGGATTTGAGCATGGCTACTGGTGAGAAAGTTTCCTCATAGTCAACTCCCTCTTTCTAGGCATAACTCTTGGCCACTAGCCTAGCTTTGAAGGTATGTACCTTCTCATCTGTTCATCTCTTCCTCTTATAGATCCACTTGCAACCTATGGGTTTCACCCCATCAGATTGGTCTACAAGTTCCCAGACTGAGTTGGAGTACATAGACTCCATCTCTAGGTTCATGGCTTTGAGTCCTTCCTCTTTATTAGAATCATCCATTGCACTACGATAGGTCAATGGATCATCTATACCATCACTGGATGCGTCAAATTGTGCCTCTCCAACTCCAAGATAGCGATCAAGTTGTCGTACAACCATCCCATTACGTTTAGGTGGTATATCATTATGATGATCTTGCATCTGACACTTAGATGTCGAAGGTGCTATGTATTTGTCAACTGTCGTTGATAATGGTGTGCTAGTTCAACCAGCAAGTAACTCTCGGGTAACACTTTACTATGAGGTTGGAACTCCCTCATATAGTCTTCCTCTAGAAACATGGCATTTCTTGATACAAACAGTTTGTTATCTTCAGGACTATAGAATAATCCCCCGTAGTCTCCTTACGATAGCCTATAAATAGGCACACCTGAGAATGTGGCACCAACTTTATAGTCTTATTCTTTAGCAGATGTGTTGGACACCCTCATATGCGGAAATGTCGTAAACTAGTTTTGTTGGGTTTCTACGGTCTAACCGGGATCGATTTAAGCAAAGAAACCATGTGCGAATACAACAATGAAGTTGCGGAATACTTACAATGATCGGTTGAGCGATGTGACGAAGAAAACTATTTTCCTCCAAGGTGATGAAGCTCTCAGCAGTGGGCAGAAATTTGGCCTCTAAATTTTCGGTCATCACCTCCAAGTGTGCTCCATTGATGCTCCAAGCTCCAAGATTCTCAAATGGTGATTCCAATTTCACAAGTTGGTTTCCCTATCACCTTAGGATGACTCATTTGTGTGCTAGCACTCATGATTTTGCAACAAAATCTTCACTTTGCTTCTCCTTTGTTCACGGCAGTAGCAGAAAAATAGAAGAGAAATGTGGTCCAAGACCATGAGAGAGAGGAGGGAAATGGCTCAAAACCGTGTGTATTGAAGAGAGAGAGTGATGAATTAATTGGTTTGTGTATCTAATACACAATGTTGATTTTCCAAAATCAATTAATTGATTTACCAAATTCAAAATTGGTAAATGGCATTAAAGCCAACCAACTACTTCCATCAATCACTCAAATGACAAGTTGTCACATCACTCAAAGTGACAAGTGATTTGACGCTTGATGTGACTAATGATTTGACGCTTGATGTGAATTGTGGGCCGCACTTAAATTCGCAATGCGAGTGCGCCTGCAAGCACTCCCGGGCTGAAGTTCGCTGATTCCAAATTAACGAATTTTCCGTTGCGTCGTAATTAAATAATTATGCCTAGCAAAATTACTATTCACGTCGCTAACGAATTAATTCTAAATTAACTCGTTCGCCCGAATTAAAATCTAATTTCAATTCCGCTTCGAAATCCAATTTCGTATAATATATCGAATATATTATTTTATCGATTAATTCCAAATTAATCGTTCTCTCTTTAATTAATATTTTATCCCAGATAAAATTCTCCGCAATTAATCCCATATTAATTTTCTCTCTCATCATTAATTAATCCCAGATTAATAAAGTGCGAGTCATACGTCATCAGTGAATCTTCGGGAAGTGACCCATGAGATCCCCGGATATGTTGGCAGTAAATTCGGTCGTCGGACTATCCGAACACGTATGTACCTAGTACTACGTTTTTATCGATTTACAAGACAATGTTGGATTCTAGCAAAGCGCCATGCCTACCCAATTCTCTAGAAATATCCTTAAAGGAATAAGTGATCTATATCAGGCGTAGTATACGTAGTATTGCATATTTCGATCCAGTATCGGATGTCACGTGCAAGGCCTGGGGCTGGAAATGTGTCTACCCCGTACGAAGCACATATCGGATCTCTGATAACTAGTCTCTATAATCAGATAATCATGACCTAGTCATATTATCCCGATGACTGTAGTACATAAGAGAACCAGTTCCGTATCCTACATGATCATCATCTCCACTATAAATGGAGTGATACTTCCATCTCGACATCACACCCAATACACTTCGATTCTCAATATACCTAGAAGAGGCGTACACAGAACCTGTTAAAGCCCTGGATGACCAAAACCAAAATATATTTATTGTCGCAAGTATTAGCGGTGCAAGTCTCAGGTTAGACCAAATTCACCTACCCTGATTCGGACTTCCATAGACACATAGTCATACTACCAATAAAATTCCGAGGGGTCTATCCAGAGCGAAGCTATTTTCCGTACCATCGGTAAAACAAAACCTTCTACTACACTTGCATGAGAACTATGTTGTTATGCCCTCACAACGCGCACAAGTGTAATACTAGTCTTTTCTGCAATATCGATGTCCAATCTCGATAATACTCTGATTAGGGATATTTAATGATTAAACCTTCGTGGATTGATACTGTCTCATATCTTATCAATCCGGAACTAATCATATGGACCTTCTATCATTTATACATCTTGGTGATCTAATCACAAATGATAAAAGAGCAATTTCCTTTGTCACATAGTTAATTTGTATAGCAACATCGTGATCTGTACAAATAGTGGGCTTATTTTTGAATTGGGCCTTAAAAGTTGTAATTGGGCTTTAATGGGCTTGGTTGTACCAAGATGGGTTTAGGCTAAATTGGTTGGATCCAATTGGGCCCAAAACCATATCCATAAAGTCCAATTATGACTAATGGACCTTTAATATTTAATTGGGCTTAATGGGACTAATTTGGTTTCTTGGCAAATAAGGGTGATTCCTTAAATGGGCTTTGGTATTTGGGTTTGACCCATATTAAACAAAAGTCCATGCCTTAGAAATTAATTAAAAGCCCATTGCACTTTAAATTAAATTAACATTGGATGTTAATCGGGATTTGAGACTCGTAACGATTAGATTTGGAATCTAAGTCCTAAAGGTTCGTGAATAAAGTGCAATATTTAATTTGGAATTAAATAAATGAGTTAGTATTAAATAAAAATTAAATTGGATTTAATGTTGTAGTTTAATTTAATTCAAGAATTCGTACTTTGAGTACTTATTCGCAAAACGAGTTTGACTCGCGCAAAATCAAATCGTTGTTTGAACATTGGATGGTCATTAATTATTAGATTAATTAATTGGATTAGATTGATTGATAACATGCTTGTGTGAATACATGGTTGTGATGCATGAATAATGTATATCGGATGGATATTAGTAGGGTGGGGCAATTTTGGAAATTGTTGTAATAAATTTAGAATTTATTAATTTGACATGCGTGTCCAGCCTATTACCTCTTGATTCTTTGTATTTCTCTTCTCACCTATTCCCCTCAATGTAAATGAGGTTTCTTTAGAAGTGTTATGTAATTGGGTAGAAGTAAGATTTATGCTAGCGGGAGAGAGGAAAATGAGAGATTTGTTCTAGGAACAAAGTGTGTTAAATATCCATCCGCATATCATTATTAAATTTATTTACGCGCCTTATTATGTTTTTAGAATGCATGTTTAAGGGTGTATGATGAGACCTTAACAAAGATAATTAATTGGTTGCCAATTACGCGAAAAACCCTCAACATATATTAAGCGTTTTTCCTTCCATTGAATGATTCATTCTCAAGATCCAAGATTGGCACTGGTTTGTTGGCCAAAGTCAAGACCTTTGTCCATCACGGATGTGTTTGAATCATGAAGACTTTTTTCCATATCGGTGTCTTGTCCAAGTTTTGATTTGTTGGCCAAAGTCAAGATCACTTCTTGTCCATCGACATCGATTACGAAGCTTTCTAAGGTCAATGGGTTCCGCTTAACTGGGATCACTAAGTTTGTTGTGCCAAAGCCAAGGCTTAGTTGATTCAGATGAAAAAGGTTAGGCAATTTATTGGATATATTGGCATATATAAGATATATGTTTCGGACTTGGATGTCCACCTACTGGATCTGGGAATTGGATGTGATCCAATTGATCTTAGAGACCTACCTAGTTAATTATCATACAATTTGTTGGCCAAAGTCAAGATTGTGTGTTATTTAACGGGATCCTAGCCCACTAGGAAACAAGGTTTCCCGAGTACTCAACAGAGGGTTAGAGGCTCGTCGAAAAATAGTGGGAGGCAAGTATTAAATTTGCAATATTCGTTTAGTTACTTGCCATACGCGCTCATTACAAATTATTCGTCAAATAAATTATTTATTAGTTGGACTAATATTTAATCGTTGTTTTAAATAAAACAGTTGGACTGTATTCAAACTATTTCATTTATAGTTGATTATATAATTGGATTATAGTAATCAATATATTTGAATTAACAAATTAAATTATAGTTGATTAAATAGTTGGACTATAGTAATCATTATAATAAATAGTACCTGAAATCGTTGGACTATTAGAATCAAGATAAATTGAAAGATTAGTGTTTAAAACATAATCCTGGGAGAAAATGTTTTAAACGACTTTAATTTTCAAATTGGGAATAAAATTTCAGGATGGTCCTGGAAACTAATAAGTTACTTTATTTGATAAAATAACATATTAGGCCTAAGCCCGGAGTTAAGCAGATAGTAGAGCATGATATTTGGAATATTCATGTGATGATAACTTTAGTGCTTAATCTGTTATGCTTGTCAAATAGACTCCTTAATTTCTTAATCAGAACTAAGGATTAGATCCTTAAAGTATGATAATGAAATTGAAGGATCTTCATAGATCTATTTTTAGATCTTTGAAGTACTAAATTGCAATAGTAAAATCTTGGAGAGTTAATGGCTATACTCAAGGAGTCAAAGCCAAAGTTTACAATAAGGCAAGAAGCGCAAGGCGCGCATCTTATTTAGACATTCCGGAAGGCCAAGGCTTGGCCAAAGGCTTCTGGGGTACCGAAATGGGCAAAGTGCCTAAAACACTATTTACTTGGTAAAAGTGTAAATGCCACCGATCTGTTAACCCTAGTTCATAGTGACGTAGGTGGGCCCATATCTAGCTAGGCTAGATGTGGATATGAATATTTCGTGACCTTTACGGATGTGGCATCCCGTTATGGTTATATGTTTCCTTTGAAACATAAATCGGAAACTTTTAGAGTTTCGACACGAAATAGACAAACAGATCGGCTAAAGTGTAAAACCATCACGGTTGGACCATGATGAAAATACTTAAGCAATAAGTTTCTCAATACTTGAAAGAGTATAATATTCTTTCAATGAGGACTCCTCCCGGAACACGTCAGTTTGACGGTGTGTCCGAACAGAGAAACCGAATTTTATTGGACATGATAAGGTTAATCATGAGTCGCTCTGAGCTACCATTTCCTTCAACGGATACGCATTTAACAGTGCAGAACTTATTTTGAATAAGGTTCCATAAAAATCTGTTTGACAGATTTCATATTGGATATGAACAGGAAAGAAACTGGGTTTTCTCATTCCTGAAGATTTGGGAATGCTAGGCATATGTTTGGATGATACCAAACTAAAACCCAAATCGGATAAGTGCCTAAGTTGTGGGTTATCTTAGGGATACCAAAGTATAGTACTTATACAACTCACTAGAGAATAATGTAATTGTTGGTCGCCATGCGGTTTTCCTAAGAGGAATACCTATATGCAGTGGTAAGTGGGAGGAAAGTAAAACTCGATGAAAATCGGAGTAATACTATTCAAGCCACCGATTCCTTAATGGAACACAAATAGTTCATCAATGATGTAACTATACCAATCATCTTCGAATACACAAGAACCACTTAAGTGGGAGAGAGTCAGAAAATAACCTGGGGTATGGGTTTCTGATCTCACCTCGAAGAGATGTCAATCTTATTGAGGAATACGAACTGACTACGTATGAGGAAGTGATACAAGGTATGGACTCCCTATTATGGCAAAGTGCCATGAAGTCCGAAATGGATTCCATGTATATCAAATAAGTTTGGATACTAGTTGATGTACCAAAAGGCATTGTGCCTATTGGTACTATATAAGTCTTCAAGGAAGACATACATGGAAGGCAACATACCAACGTACTAAGCTAGGCTTGTAGCGAAAAGGTATCATTATCAACATTGTGTCGATTACAATGAAACTTTTTACATGTTGCTATAGTAAATCCATTTAGATAATGCTTGCTAATGCTGCATGTTTCATTTATGAAATGTGGCAGCTAAATGCCAAAAACGCTTTCCTTAACGAAAACCTTTTGGAGGATGTTTTCAACATCCTGACGATTTTGTCGTACCAAAACTAGCAAACAAGGTTTGCAGGTTATACGATCTATGGTTGGATTGTAGCAAGTATAGAGTTCTTGGAATTATCGTTTTGATGTAATCATAATGGTGTATGATTTAATTCGAAATGAAAGTGATTCTTGTGTATATAAGAAGGTTAGTGGGAGCGCACTGACAGCGAAAGTCCTAAATAATGATAATATATCATTTCTTGGAAATGATATTCCTATAAATATAATCGGTGAAAGCTTGGCTTTCGAGAAAATTCTACGTATAAATCTTGGGAGAAACAACCTTTATTATAGGAATAAAGATCTACTGGGATAGATTTAAAGTTGTTACTACTCTCTGAGAACTCGTAAATTGAAATAAAATGTACGTGACCTGATGTCTCATATGCTTTGAGCATATGGAGTCACAATCAGGCCAATCCAAATGATAGTCACTGGATTGATATTAAGAACATCATTAAGGATCTTAGAGGAACTAAGGATGCTGTCTTATACTATGGAGAAGGAGAACTTGAAGTGACTAGGTTCACCGTTGCAAGTTTCCTAAACCGAAAAAACCGACTATAAGTCGTAAGAACGGTACAATAATGTTTGAATAACGAAACAGTGAGCTGAAAATCTTCCTAGCAATATACTGTTACCGAATAAACAACACAAGTGGATTATTGCTACAGCTGAGGCAGCAATAGAAGCCTTCTGGATTGATAATAATCTAATTAGATTAGAAATAATTCTGTTAGCAGCTGAGCTAGGCTACAGCGCAGGCTAAAGAGTTAATGGTCTCATCAACGATCCAGATATATACTTCAAATATTCATCTGATTCGTTCGGATCATACATCGTGGCGATATGATGATCGTATAAATCGTATCATATGATAATCATGCAAATCCGCTGACAAAGCCTTTTCCTCAGTAGAAGTTTGAGCGAACCGTACATAGTTCAGGTGTAGGACACTTGAGTAATTGGCTATAGGCCAAGTGGGAGATTGTTGGACAGTTATGACCCATAGTATCACTATTTGTACAGATCACGATGTTGTTGTGGGTCATAACTGTCCAACAAGTTTTACAACCACTCCATAACTTTAATGGAGTCTTAGGAACAGACATAGATGGAATTACATTAAGGATATGTATTGCAGTTTGTAACGAATATCCCCAGAATGAACTAGGTAGTGAGCTATAACTAAACATAGATCTCATCATGTCTAGTGGGGTCCGATTTCTCCTTTATGAAACACCATTTTGTTGGATAATTATGACCCACAACATCACTATTTTTTAAAGAACATGGTGTTCTTGTACAAAATTAACTATGTGACAAAGGAAATTACTCTTTTATCATTTGTAATTGGATTACCTGGATATATAAATGATAAAAGTCCATATGATTAGTACCAGATTAATAAGATATGAGATGATATTAATCCATGTAAGGTTTAATCATTATATATCGTTAGTCGTAGTATTATCGAGACTGGACATCGATAATGCGGAATAGGCTAGTATTACATTTCTGCGCGTTATGGAAGCTTAACGACATAATTCTCATATATTTGGGTATTGGATACTCATGCAAGTGTGATAAGAGGTTCTATTTGCCGATGGTACAGGGACAGCTTCGCTCTGGATAGACCCCTCGAAATCTCATTGGTAGTATGACTATGTGTCAATGGGAATCCTAATCAGGGTAGGTGTATATGGTCTTAACCTGAGACTTGCATCACTAATACTTGCGAAAATCAGTATGCTTTGGTTTTGGTCGTCCGGAACTTTAACAGGTTCTGTGTACGCCTCTTCTGGGTTTACTGAGAATCGTAGTGTATTGGGTGTGATGTCAAGATGGAAGTATCACTTCAGTCATATGGAGATGATGATCACGCAGGGATACATAACTAGTACTCTATAGTGCTATAGCCATCGGGAAAGTATACTAGGTCATGACTTTCCGATCAGAAAGAGACTAGTTTCTATTGATCTGATATATGCTTCGTACGGGGCAGACACAACTCCAGCCCTAGGCCTAACATGTGACATCCGATACTGGATCGTAATACGCAATACTATGTATACTACGCTTCATAAAGATCTTGTAATCCTTAAAAGAATATTTCTGGAGAATTGGGAAGGCACGATGCTTTGCTAGAAGCCAACCATGTCTTGTAAATCGGTAAGAACATGGTACGAGGTACACACATCTCCGGATAGTTCGATGACCGTAGTAACTGCCAACATATCCAGGGATCTCTTGGGTCGCCTCCCAAAGATTCACCGATGACATTTGACTCGAACAGAATTAATTTAGGATTAATTATGAGAGAGTGAAATTAATCTGGGATTAATTACGACAAGAATTAATCTGGGATTAAGAAGACTAGAAGAGAGAGAACGCGATTAATTTGGAATTAATCGGTAAAATATATTTAAAAATGAAATTGGATTTTTCTATTTAATTTATTTATTTGGGCTAAAATAATATATTGGATATATGAAATGAAATCAGATTTCAAAGCGGAATTAAAATTGGATTTTATTTCAAACGAATGAATTAATTTGGAATTAATTCATAAGCGACTTTCGTAATAATTTTGCTGGGCATTATTATTTAATTAAATTGGATTTAATTATATCGCGACGGAAAATTCGTTTAATTTGGAATTAAACGAACCCGGGCCTGAGTGAAGTTGCGTGTTGGATTAGCCGACTTAAATTTAGAATTTAATAAGTGGTGGGATCCATTTGACCTCATCATTGTTGGACTAATGATGAAGTTGAATTTGGCAAGTTAAAGGTTGAGTAAAAGACTTGGTTTACTTGTCATTTACACAAACCAATTCACACACGCAACTCAAGTATTTAAACTAAGTCAATTTTGGAAATTGGCATGAATTCACTATTAACAGCAAAGCAAAATTCTCTCTTCTGCTCACTGCATTCTGCCGAGCTTCTTCTTCTCATTTTCTTGTGTTTTGTTGCAAAACCAAGTGAGCTAGAACTCAAAGGAGTTTAATGAGTGATAGGGAGACTCATCCATGAGTTTGTAACACTAAAAGAAGGGTTGGAGCTTCCATCATCCATGGAAAAAGTTTTGAACTTCAACCGATCATTGTGAGTATTTTCCGCAACTCTCTTTAATTATTCACACACGAATCACGCTTAGAGATCCCGTGGCATGTCTAGGACACTAACACATTTTATTGTGGTGTTCCATGCACTGTGAGCTGGGATACTATCCTATGCTCAACTAAGAATTCCTCGAAATCTCTGTCAATGTATTCTCCTTCATGATCTGATCGTAGAGTCTTTATTGTTTTACCTAGCTGGTTCTCAACCTCAGCAGAATACTCTTTGAACTTTTCAAAAGTATTTGACTTGTGCTGCATTAGGTAAACATACCCATATCTGGAATAAGCGTCAATGAATGTCACGACGTATTCATAACCACCTCGGGCTCTTACATTCATCGGTCCACAAACGTCTGAATAAGGTGACTGGCTCCTATATCTTTTCCAGTAAAAGGTCTCTTGGTCAATTTTCCTTCTAAACAGGATTCACAACTGGTAAAGTTCCGAGCTTTAACTGGTTTAAGGGTCCGTTCTTTATCAATTTATCTATCCGGTCAAGGCTAATATGACCAAGTCTAAGATGCCACATATATGTGTCATCATGAGAAATCTTTTTCCATTTAGTTTTAGGTTTCTCAACCTTAAACTTTTCAGTGTTGAGTAGTGACCTATGTGTTAACGGTCTTAACACATACAAGTTATTTTATGAGTTTCTTGTGCATATAGTTAATCCATTTCTACCAATAATAACTAAATTGCCATTAAAAGAAACTGAATAACCATCATCCAAAAGTTTAGAAACAGAAATCAAATTCCTACGAAAATCAGAAATGAATATCACATTGTTCAAATTTAAATAACTATTATTTTTAAAATTTAAACTGGAAACTCTCATTGCTCTTGTTGAAACATCATCCCTTATCTCGACCCTCATGGTGTATTCACCTTCAGCAAGGTCCCTCCATGAGTCAAGTAGCCGCAAAAAAGAACAAACTTGGTTGGTGGCTTCAGAATCAACAATCCATGAGGATTTATTATCCTCCACTAATAGAGTTTCGATAACGAGAAAATCATATTTACCTGTATCATTTTTCTCCTTCAGCTCAGCAAGGTATTTAGGACAATTCCTTTTCCAATGCTCGTTCTTGTTGTAGTGGAAACATTTTTCCTTGGACTTGACATCCTCGGAGCGTTTCTTATTTTTCTTCTTCATGGGCTTAGCCTTAGCCTTCCCAGAGCTATTCTTCTTCATCTTTGCAGATTTAGAATACTCGGTAATATTTGTCTCAGCACTGGGCTTACGAGGATCTATAAGTATAGACTCGTATAGGGTGGCTCATTTAGCAGATGTGTCAAAGTAAAAGTCAACTTGTTCATAACATAGTTGCTTTTAAATTGCAGGAAACTCTTCGGAAGAGTTTCCATAATCATAGTCACCTGGCTACGCTCATCAATACGAGCTCCATAGATTTCAGCAGTGTTGAGATAGGTCATCATCCTCAACATGTGCTCTCAGACTGATGTCCCATCCTTCATCCTAGCAGTCATCGCTAAGACCATGGCCTTATGACGTTGACACTCCGAAGGCTGCCCGAAATGCCCTGCAATGACTCCATCATCTGAGATGCTGAAGCCATTGGTTCATATTTTGCAGCAAGAACCTCAGATATCCCTACTAGCAAGTAGCAGCGGGCTTTATCATTAGTTGCGACCCATTTCTGGTAGGTATCGCACACAGCTTGGTCAGTATTTCTGGCCGACTCGGGAGGACACTCCTTCGTCAGGACAAACTTTAGGTCTTCACAGACCAGAATAGCATTCATGTTACTTTTCCACTTAACATAGTTTTCTCCCGTTAATTTTTCATTAGATAGTATTGAAATAATCGGAGAAACCATGGCTGAAAAATGAAATAAACATCCATTAACATTCATCGCATATTAAAATCATCAAACAATTTGGCATAAAATTAAACATGGTGCATGAACCATGAATAACGAATTAGAAACCTAAGAGAATTACTATGCCACGAAAATCTATCATCCCACAAGTAAGTGCCGTCATAGGGTAGGTCAAGTACTTGCATGATAGATCGAGACAATCTCAGTCGATTAATATATACAGGATTAACTCTTATTCCTATATTAAACAACTATCGTTTGATTCGATCAAGGAATTTCATTAATAGTTAATTATTCATTTGAGTGTGAACCGCCGTTTCGGGATCCTTGGACTTAACAAGTGAAGTGCCGCTGTAGGGTAGGTCAGTTCACAAGATACATCTAGAATCCCTATCCTCTCGGAATCCAAACTTGATATTGACCCAAAATGGACACCATCCGTAGGGTGACGAAAGCAAAGCTGTCTCGAGGCATCTTTTGAATCTCACATTTTCGGACTAATAACGGAGATCGCGGGATATACTGTCGTATATCCCTCTCCCACTCACTATTTTGAGTTTAAGGTTTCTATTTATAAAATATCTAATATTTTAATTTAACGAGTGTGAATAAATTTATGGTGGCTAAATCATAACTCTTATTTACACCAGTACACCATTAGTGACCGAACCAATTTTAACTCTTAAAATTTATATCACTAATTTTCATTAGTCTCTACTAATTATATTACTCAATTAAACTAATTTAATTAGAGTTGTATTAGCGACCTATTATATTTTAACTTTTAAAATACTAGAACACTAATTGGTTAAAAAATTTAGAATCCTAAAATGGTTAAGATTTATATTAAACTATTTAATTAATCTTACTACGTTATAAAATCCAATGGTACGTGGAATTGTATCCCGAGTGCAGACCACATTACCGTCCAATCGAATTCGGCTACGAATTTTGTGTCCGAATTTCCGTCCGTATATACCAATGGAATTTATTATGCACTTATTAAGCCCAACATATTAGAATTCAAATTTTAAACTATAAAACTAATTAATCAAATTAATTATTTTTCCATGCATATCATATTCTAATTTAAAATTTTTAAATCACATAAAATCACATTTCATGTCTATAATGATAATGCATCCAATGCATGTTATTGCATGTGAAATGCAAGAGTAGGCACCCTAAGCTATATGACATGTTATTCAAACAATTCGAATTAAACATACATATAACAAAAAATTATTTTGCATTGACTGGGCTCTTATTTTTCCTATACTAATCTAATTAGTACAAAATTACCCAAGGCATCCCTTGGTCTTCAATTTACGCTCCAAGGTGGTGTTGGCTCCTTTTACAACCTCGATGCTCCAAATTACAACAATTGAAATTTTACATTGGAAAATAAAAATACAACAATTGTAAACAATGGTTTTATGGCCTTACATCCCAAAATCAAAACCAACATAAAAATAAGAGCCGAAAAAATTTACGACCAATGCAAATTCCATTCATCACATGAAAAACAATAACCATTCATCATATGAATATTATTTTGTGCATACTCATCTAAACATGCATATCAATATTTATAACTCATATAAACATATT
The DNA here is from genome assembly GCA_019454045.1 of Zanthoxylum bungeanum. Classification (NCBI taxonomy): domain Eukaryota; kingdom Viridiplantae; phylum Streptophyta; class Magnoliopsida; order Sapindales; family Rutaceae; genus Zanthoxylum; species Zanthoxylum bungeanum. The sequence continues at coordinate 22,353 of SKCR01037431.1, forward strand.
GAAAACAGTAACTTTAAATGAAAAAAATAGAAGGGTTAAGAACACTTTTCAACCTCGCTCTCGATGCCAATTGTTGAAAATACATTCCTTGCGCAGCGAAAATGGTTTAGGCACACAGATCGGACATGAAAATTTGTTTTCCCTTCCCTTGAATTTCCGAATGTTACTGCCACCACCACTAAAATTTTGCTTAAGTTTTAGACAAAATTCCAGCCCCGGAACAGTCCCCGAGCAACCACGAACAGTCGGACAAAAATTGGACTATTTTGGACTCGATTCGCGCCTAATACATTGTAGAAACAGCCCCTGAAATGTGTGGACTATGGATGAGTTTCGGTTCTGATTTTTCACTTGAAAACAGGCCCAACACAACCCCAAAACACCACAAAATGTTCCCCAAAAAAATTGGATTAAAACGAAACGAAACCGAGTTCCGTTTCACCAAGTAAAGAGGCGGGAGTGAGCAAAATAAAGCCTCACTGCCAAGTACAACAAGAATGAGATGAAGAATATGATTTGTTCGACACCACAAAGTCTTCTGAACTATATCTCGTTACCAACAGAAACTTGTGTGGGAAAGCCTCAAAAATCAATCCCTAAACTATTTAGAGATGAATGTCACACAACAACTTTTGTTATTTTATTTTTATTTATCTTTTGTTCTTCTTTTGTTTTCTCAACAACTTGAGAGGATTTGGAGAATAAGAAGAAGATGGAGGCTAGGGTTAGAATGAAAGGCTTAGGCAAAAAGAAAATAAATCTTCTCTTTATACCTAGGGTTATTTGTTTCCAAAACAAACAAAACCCTTCCTATTTCTCGATGTGTATATTCGGCCAATGCATATATTTTTCATTGATTTTGTAACAATTGTATTAACTTTCAATAAAGGAAATATATGTTACAGAAATAAGAAGTTAATACCTTATTAAATGGTTTAACTTCCAAAATAATGCCAAGGGTTTCCAAAACCCAAAAATAGGAATTCCTAATTTAACTTTACATTAAACAAATTTGGAATTCCTAATTTGACCTTACATTAAATTATATCTTATATAATTTAACACATTTGTTTAAATATCATATATTTAATAAAACCATATATTAATTTTTAATATAAAGTTTCAAGTGTGACAAAATAATATTATTAATCATATTAATAATATTTACACCTTTGTGAGTATATAATCGGACTATCCAATTATACCAAATCTGCTATAGTATATCGAGCTAGCACAGGGACCAAATGAACCTATGGTTCCGAGCTCCAATAATCTCGAAATATTAGTTAAGCTCTTAATTAAATATTCTGAATTATTAATTCCGGGTTATTCCACTAAAAACCCGAAGTTGCACTCTCGTTGCCGTAGATGATATATTAAGTCGAATCAAGTCGGTGTCCATCGATAAAGTCACTACATACGAATTGACCATTCACGAGTATCTCGTAATTAGAGCCGGGTCATAATATCTGTTATACCCCTCTAATTATTTATACCTTCATTACCATTGATTCTCAAATGAACGATTTATTCATAACCATTATGAATTTTTATCTTTCTATTCATAATAGAAAGACTTGAGCACTCAAACCATTCAAGTACCAAATCAACCCTTAAAAAAGATACTCCTATACTTCTCGCAAGAAGGAGGGAACTCCATATCTATGTCAAATATTCCCAGCTACAAAATAGACCATGCCCCCAAAGTACGTAGCTATTGGTTGGGCCTGCTACACCAACCTTACTTTTATAAATCAAAGTACATAGTCTGCCATCCATGAGTTCGTAGTACACTCAGGATTAAGTTCAATCCATATATGACCATCTAGTAGATCGAAATGATTTTATTTGCTTAACGAATATTATAAGAAAGTCATTTCCATCTGGGTCCAATCCTATATGATCACATCATACAAGGTGCCTCCATTCTCATGTCTCTACATGGACGATCCCGGATCAAGGTCGTCATACAAATATAGAATGGACCGCAGCTATAGATAAACCACAAACCAAGTATCTGCTTTGTTTGCTCTATATGGACTGCTTAAGATTACTAACTTCAGACTTAAATCCTCTTGTGTGTGACACTCATACACTAAGTCTGAAGGCACATAAGTAATATAGGTAATCAATATAATTTATAATATGCAAAAATTAAACAAACATTTTGATAAATGAATAATACATCATTTTATTTCAAAACATATAAATTCGTCTACATTACATGCAGCTCTAGGGAATACATCCCAAAATATCTCGCCACAATCATTTAACCACTGTAACATGTAAGGCTTGAGGTGCTTCAAGCAACTCCGCTCAATCAAAGATGTGCTAGCAACATTAGTACAACTGCACCCATCTATGATCATACTACACCCATTTCCATTCACACGACATCTAGTGTGGAATATGTTCTCCCCATGCTTCTCACTTTCATCCTCTACAACATGTTCATCCTAAACACACCTAACAACTAGAGATAAATTATCCAATGTGTATGCAGCTCGCTCGTGGTCACTAGTATCCTCCAGCTTTGGCATCTCATCCTCAACCTCACTATCAGTAGAGTACACCTATTCGCTCTTCTTATCAATCACTAAGTTGCGCCTATAGAGACATCGTGAAGCATAGTGTCTCATGCCCAAACATTTGAAACACTTGACATCCCTAGTTCTGGTAGTTGTACCCTCAGATTTTGGTCTAGTTTTGCTCGGTTCTGTAGCCTCTTTAACCTTGGCACTAGGTTCAGCCCTAGGCTTATTAAAGCCTCCACTGAACTCGCCTGTAGGCTTGTCAAAGCCTTCATCCCGCTTCTCATTCTAAACTCATTTCCCCTTCCATGTAGAAGTAGTTTGAGTACAAAATCTAAATGTGGAATTTTTCTTGAGTTGCCTCTCTAACTTGATAGCCATGTGCCATAGTAGCCTCTACATCCTCAACTATATTGTCCATGATCATGGAAACTTCCATCTTTGTGTGATAGTCCTCAACACTCATGGTCCCTTGATACAGATGTTATAGTTTCTGATACACTCCCGATAGTAATGGATGGGTAGAAACCTCTTTCTCATGAGACCCCTAAGTTCTTCCCATGTTTGAACCGGCCACTCATAGTTTCTCCTCATAGTAGAAACAATATGGTCCCACCAAATCATAGCATAATCAGTAAACTCAATTGCTGCCAGATTTATCATTTTCTTATCTGAGTAGTGATGACAGTTGAAAATCAATTCTATTTTCTTTTCCCATTGTAAGTAAACCTTAAGGTCATTTTTTCTTTGAAATGTTGGTATCTTGATCTTGATGCTACCTAGCTCACTATCTACATCTCCTCGTCTACCAAAACCTCTCCGATCATAATCCACTCTTCTGTCAACAAATGCATCTCTACCATCAAACCGCTTATCCCTCGTATCATTCCTTCTATCAAACCTCCTATTAGGCCTTCTATCTTGCCCTGGCTGAAATCTCTCCTCCATATCATCAAGATCATCAGAATCATCAAACTCATTTTTAGCTTCTTCTTCATACGGCGGTACACATTGTGGTAGTACACGTTGATGTGGCATATTATGAGGTGGTGGTACATTCTAAGGCGGTGGTATATGCTAGGGTGGTGGTGCTCTGGGACCACTGCCCGTTTGAATACTCTACACTCTTGGAAAACATCTCCAAAGCAGTATTCATGTTCTCAATAATATCTGTAAACTTTCTATCCAAAGCCTCTAGCTTATCATCAATGGTTAGACATGGACCTGCCATCTAAACACTAAACAAACATATCATAAATAACAAGAAAGTAAAACAAAGATGTAAATCCTCACAATCTCACGTCTTTACACTCGAATAATATCACTCTACTCGTTTTTGCACTTTATTGGCTTTTACCCAATATTGTGCTCGCATTCACTGTCGTTTACCACTCTTGAGTTCTTCCTCAATTCAAATGCGAATCAAACTCAATCCAAGAATACACAACCAAGTGTAGTCCTCAAGCAAGCATGAAACATAAAGAACCAATAATGTATATAGTGCAGGTGGAAAATGGGAATAAGAATAATAATGTTGAAGACTAAATCAAAAAGACTTAAGCTAGAGTATTCAAAGTAAGAAGTAAGGAAATAACAAATTAGCATGATGAGAAGAAAATAAGCATGAAAATTCACGGACGTATGCAATTTTGATAGAAAATTTGGTACCTCAATAGAAATTTTGATGAAGTATCCTCCACGGGCAACCAAATGGTAATATGGAACAAACCAAATTCAACCAAAATTATGAATATTTTTTTTGTTCAAGTGATCACTGGTCACTCAAGGCTTCGTAAAAAGGCTAAGTATTAATCTGCTGATGTTCAAAGTCCGATCTGAAATGGAATTTATAGTCTGATTCATTTAAAATCTGGTGTTGATGTTCTTCCACAAGATGAATTTGACCTAGATTCTTTTTCTTTTTCTTTTTCTTTTTCTTTTCAAGTGATTCAAAACAGTCGCTTAAGAACATGCCTATTTCTTCAACAGAGGCTAAAGAACAGAATGTTAAGAATCAACTGATACAAAGAACACAATAAAAACCAGAACTGGAAATCTACATGTATACATATCGTTACCAATTCTTACACTTTTCATTCATCCATATATCTACATAAACATTAAGCTCATTACATATTTTACTTCATATCGTACCAATAACAAAGTTTCATACATGTGGTGGTCGATTATCATACTCATGCGTAACCTCGAACTTTGTTTTCAAGAATATCTCTTATTTATTACCGTCTTATCCTAAACACTTCAATCATATATATATATATATATATATATATATATATATTTAAAATACCAATCAATTATTCAAGCATTTATCGTATGAGTTACTTACCTAGCTTCGCGAGCACTCCAGGTCCTAGTCAAACCTGTCAAAACAAATGATGAAATTCCGTCAGAACCACGATTCACGGTATTCTCAACTTAACTACGATATAATTTCGGATCTTTCTGGAATAACCAAATCAAGACCAACTAAAATTATTTCAGTTCCATTACTCTTAAAATATCATTATAAACTATTCCAAGCCACATATTGCTAAGTTTATAGTATAAAACATCATATGTTGATATGGGATATCGCACCATGTGGTAATAGAAAATGGGGTATAATTTCAAGGAGAAACCAATGACATGTTACATGAGTATGTGATCAGGGACTACAAGTCGTTGCCTCATAGACCACAAGAAAACGGGGCAGTAGAGGCCGATAACAAAACTCTAAAGATAATCCTAGCTAAGATGACGAAAACTTACAATGATTAGACAGACAAGCTACCATTTGCATTATGGGGGTATAGAACCTAGGTCAGAACCTCAACAGCAGCCACTCCTGATTTTTTAGTGTATGGAATGGAAGCGGTACTACCAATAGTGATTGAGATTCGATCAATGTGGGTTATGATGTAGACAGACTTGTCTGAATAAAAATGGCCGAGAAAAGATTCGAACAGTTGGCACAATTGGATGAAAAGAGGATGAAGCCATTGTATCACACCCAGTTGTACCATAATAGAGTAGCTCGGGCGTTCAACAAAAACGTCAAGCCCAACAATATTAAAGAAGGGGATCTCATGTTGAAATAGTGAAGCCCATTGGTAATGAATCCTATGAGAAAGTTCGGGCCCAATTGAGAAGCGCCTTATTTGATTAAACAGATTTTGAAGAACACGATGGTGTGATTTTCTGATTTGGAAGGGATGAATTTATAGAACCAATCAACCTAGACGGGCTAAAGAAATACTTTGCATAAAAAAAGAAGATAAAAAGCTCGTTAGGTAAAAAATTCATGAAGGACGGCTGAAGCAAAAGTAAGAGCGTCCCGCTAAACCAAAAACGATTTAGGAAAAAGTTAGGGATAAACAAGTGAAAAATTAGTTAGTTGGAAAACCCAGAAGGGCCAACTAACAATAGGTGTACCTTTCATGATAAAAAAAATGAGTGTATTCATTGGGGGAAAATGCTAAAGTTTTATTGAAATAAATCTCAAGTAAAATGTACAGTCGTAGCCAAAAGAGAAAACTCAAAACAAGCATGCATGAATCATTGTCTTTATCTTTTCAGTGTAAGGTTCGAATCCAAAGAACTAGCTAGGGACCAACAGTCGTTTGGTACATGAGCAGAATCTGGGGTGCTAACAGTCCAAACACGACGCCGATTCCACTTTTCATAAAAATGGTTCAAAAGTCAACAAGGTATAGGGCCACCTCGGAAAGTGCGCCTCTTAGGAACAATGTATGGAGGGCACCCTCATTGTCGGTAGAACCTAACAGGAAGATAGAAAATACTAGTGTGGAGGCCTTGGAGAGGCACATAATGCCTAAAGAAGTCGATGGTAACATGGCTGAGACACCACCAAGGGCACATCCATAAAATCTTAGCAACAGACACTTGTTGCAGCCACTCATTCAGCACGAGCTAAATAATTTCGTAGTTCGTAGGAGGTAAATATGGATGACGACGGAGCGGTGATAAGCCTCAACTTCTCTTACAATCACACATAGAAAAAAAAAGAGTGTGTGTGTCAGCTCGCAGGGTTGAAAACCCGAAAGGGCAGCCCAAGCCAAAATAGAGCAGTTTGTTAGGTTGAAAATCCGTAAGAATAGCCTATGAAAAATTTAAGTCATACATGTAAGAGTATAGTACTTCATAAGAATCGATGGGTGGAATTGCATCTGATTTCATCTAAACCATGAAATGTCACAGCCAAGATGACAACGGTAGGGTCATAGCTACATCAGATACCCTGGATAATGTAGAGCAGCCGGTAATCGCCTGTCCCACCATCCAAAACTCAACAAAACATATCGAACCAAAATACGAAACATGACCACACACTTCTAGTGATGAGATCCTACCTCGATGTTAGAAGCAACACCCAGTAGTGTCTTCATATCGATGGGAGAAGGTAAGATATCACTCTCTCCATCTCAGTATGGTTAAAAAAAGCTTCAGAGGCCTCCAATGGGAAATGACTTTTGAAATATGGTACGACCAAAGGGGTAGAAGAAGAGAATCACAAACCCAGAATAGCAGCAAACTCCTTAGCCAATGGACATAACTCGTAGCCATTGAAATGTAAGCTGTGATTTTTAGTTTCCTAGAAAGTTGAAGTCGCCTTCAAAAAATCATAGTTTATCTTGATTTGATGGAGGTAACGTAGTGTGGAAAGTTGGGAAAATCTGGGGGCGACCAATCTATAATCCTGCATATCAGTGATGTAATGGGGTCTTATAGGACACGAGTCTTGGGGATAGAAAGACCAGTTAAAGAGTAATCAGATATTTAGTATGTCCGGCCAGATGTACGCATTGTCTGGCCGAAGATGTTTCAAAATGCTAGACGTTAACAATAGCCGAGTGATATGATCGGTGATGCAAAGAGAAACATGAAGCCTCTAAAACAAAGAAAGAAAAACATGGGAAGTTTTGCAGTTAGAATAGAGAAGGGTCAGAGCCTATATATATAGTTTGGAAGAAAACCATATAAGGATTAGATTCCTAGTTGTAGGAGGAACTCTATCACCATTGGGATAGCGTGTGAATTCATGTCAGACTTTCACTCATTGGCCGACCGAATTTAAGCCAAGGACTTGTTGGGCGTCAATTTCATACGATGTATTGGTAGATTTCGTACTCATGTGATGCATTGTAAATAAATGATGATGAATACATGAATAAAGGAAACTTTAGTCATTACATAATAAATTCCATACAAAATGAGTTTTAAACAAAGGTAGCAATACAAAACAAACAAAAGAAAGAACATATCTACTATTCTGAAGATTCTGTTAGGGCGGTTATGGAATCCTTAGGGTCGGATCGGTACCTCGCACAGTGGAAGTGGGTCTAACCATGGAAATAAGGCATGTATATATTTTTAAATAGGACCAATATATTACATTACAAGTGCATAGAAAAAAGCCAGGACCGAATCAAAATCCGAAAGCTCAAGAATAGGAGAAAAAAAAATCAACGAGATACACGCGCACACTTCGTGCGCACTGTGCGCTAAATGTGCACTACTGCATTTTTTGTTAATTTTAATTAATGCTTCTCCATTTCATCAGCTCTCTGGTAACATAGAACTGATGCAATTAGGGTATTTTATCATAATTACTTCCAACTTTCCCTAAGAATTTAAAAATATTGAAAATTTAATTTTAACATCAAAACCAACATCAACACATGTTATTGAACAAAATCATATTTTTCAAAATATCAAATATTTTTACAAAAATATAAATTTATTTGAAATACAGATGTGCGTAAATTTTGAATCCAAAACACAAACCAAAAAGAATCCCACAATAAAGTGACTCATGAACAGTTTTAGGTTACTCAAAGGTGGTCAAGTGATTCTATAATAGTAGCCATAACTCCAAGCAATCAGCTATATTTCCAAACTCTAATTTTATAGTTATGTCCAACAGAAATGTTTTGACCCAATCACAAGAATATTGTGTTTATGCTTCCAAAGCATCCGTACACAAATCATTAGCCTAATTTCAACTTCAAGCTATATTATTATATATCAAATACAAAAACATAGCTTATTAGAGAAGATCAAACTTACCTAGCAAGCTTGAACCGAAGATCTAATCTTCTCATTCTTGTTGAAAAATATAGAGAAATTCCATATCTTCTCTAAACACCTTTTTAGGCTAACTTTCCTTATATTTTGCCTTAATGCTTGTGTTGTGAAGCGGCCGCGAGTGCGCAGCGGAAAATCAAAATTATTATGCCGTTTTCCCTTTGCCCAAGACCCATTTGTTTTGATTATTCTACAAGCCTAGGCATGTTACTATATATTCTAACCATAAAACTCATAAAACATGCAATGAACATAAACCTAAACATGCTAACTATCATAAGAACTCTAATTGAAATAAAGAAAGAAAAAGACTTACTTGAACCAAAGACTCCTACAGTCCTCCTCCAATCTACAAGCTTTTCTCGAACTCAGCAAGCTATTCCACGTTCCAAAGAGCCACCCAAGTGTGTGGCCTCCAAGATGCACACACCAAAGCCAAAAATCAACGGCAAGACTACGCCTTGAGTGCACATGTATTTTACCCTTAGTGCTAGCCTAGGCCAATACCTCAAAACTTTTAACTCGAGGTTCCTCTAGTCAATTAGACTTACGGATCCTCAAAATCAGTGAATTACTCTTTAACTTTAGAGTGCTCACTTATATAAACCCAAAATATGAAAAGTTTGGTGTAAAAAATTGTGAAGAATTCTTTGGGTTTATATAGTGCTCCAAAGGACATGTAAAGAATACTTTATTTAACTCATCCTTTGCCCCAATTTGTTAATTCTGGGTTTATATAGTTGCTCCAAAGACAACAAAATTAATTAAGAATCTGATGGGATAAAAAGCTAATTTAATCTTAGCCATTGGATCTTATTTAGTGGTTTAATGAGATTATAAAACCCTAATAAGAGTTTGGGCCGAATTGGAATTCAAAACAAATAACAAAAAACAATTTACTATTCACGTTACTATTACATGAATAGTAATTTTTTTTTAATTTTTTTATTCCAATTCCCAAAGTGCCCCTATCGTCATTCACCAATCCCTAAGCCATTATGGAACCTCATAAATGATCTGTTCAATAATTAAACACATTGAACCATTTATGAACAATTCCTACACCAATCATATATGCTGTTATATTTGTACTGTGCACTGTTAACCATTGATTTCGACTTTGTTGTATGTGACCTTTTGGGTTCCCCTGAAGTTGGACATGAAATGAATCGTGATAATTTAATCGAACATAAATTATCCTCCGATCAGATGGTCGTTCGATTTCAATGACCAAGGTTTACATCTAGCAACATGCCAAGGCCCCAAAATGAGAAGGAAAGATATATATACCCATTTGTATGCGATTTACATATGATACGGTCCTCGCCTCACTGTATCCCCCCCTATTGACCTGGGTACGGAAAATGTCTACCCATATGGTCAAAGGTATGATGTTGATAGTGTCATGAATCGTGCTAACCCAAGAATCTCACATGATTCTTCCGCTGTGGCCACAGTCTCAAGCACTGATCACACATATCAACCCGCGAACTGGAATACTACTCTTATAAGAAAATATTATCCGAGAGAGTGGCGATTCTCTGTTGTATCTTTACAAACTTCATGTGTTTCAACAAATGACCCAATCATACCCTTATGACCGGATCTTTTGAACCGGGGAAGGAGAATGTCAAAGTTATTTGATCCACACATAAGATTGTAAAGACCTCAAGTCTAAGGACTAGTCATAAATCGATACATGAAAGTTCTCACAGACACATGGGATAAACACTCCATATGAAAACTTTCGGCGGTCAGTTCGATGGACACGAGCAACTCATGCATCCATGTGATACACCAAGCGGACGGATCTCCGCTAGTAGCCTATGAGATCGGCTACCCCACTTAAGGGCGGATCATATCATCATGCTAGTCTCTCCGCTTTGTGAACGCCCAGATTATTCACAAAACTATGACTATGAACATTTAAGAGTAATGATTCTCATAAGGCGTGGAAGCCATCGTCTTATTACTCCAAGGGCTTTATTACAGTGTTGATGATTCATATAAGTTATGTAAGACACGTATAATAAAGATTGCCATTTTATTAATTAATGAAAATATTACAAATACATGTACATATAGCCCCCACAAGTTGGGTATAGGGCATATCCCTAACAATCTCCCACTTGCACTATAGCCAACTAGTATGAATTGGACACCATACTCTCGGGTGTGCCTATCATGCTTTTGTTGAGTCAGCCCTTTAGTCAGAGAATCTGCAAGATTATCTTCTGTGGGTATTTTCTCTATAATAACTTCTTTTCTCTCAACAATCTCCCTGATGAGATGAAATCGCCTGAGTACATGCTTGGATTTCTGTGGGACCTTGGTTCCTTTGATTGAGCAATGGCGCCCGTGTTGTCACAGTACATCGTGACGCCATTTTTATCGCGGGAAGCACTTCCAGCTCCGTGATGAACTTCTTTATCCAGACTGCTTCTTTAGCTGCCTCAGATGCTGCAATATACTCGGCTTCAGTGGTGGAGTCCGCTGTAGTTGACTGCTTTGAGCTTTTCCAACTGACAGCACCGCCATTCAAAGTAAACAGATATCCTGTTTGCGATCTGCTGTCATCCCTTCTAAGCTCGCATCACAGTAACCAATGACTTTCATCTCAGAACAATCTCCGTATGTCAAAAATACATCCTTAGTTCTTCTCAGATACTTGAGGATTGTTTTGACAGCTGCCCAGTGTTGCTCACCAGGATTTGCCTGATACCTGCTCGTTATGCTAAGAGCATAAGAGACATCAGGTCTTGTACATAGCATGGCGTACATGATCGATCCTATTGCTGAAGCATAAGGGATCCTACTCATACGCTCTCTATCTGAAGGAGTATGTGGACATTGCTCCTTAGATAATTTGATTCCATGACAAGTAGGTAAATTACCTCTTTTGGAATCTTCCATTTTGAATCTTTTCAAAACTTTATCTATGTACGTAGATTGAGAAAGTCCTAACAACCTCTTAGATCTATTACGGTAGATCTTAATGCCAAGGATGTAGGCTGCTTCTCCCAAATCTTTCATGGAGAAATTCTGAGATAACCATTGCTTGGTGGCTTGCATCATGGGAATATCATTCCGATGATTAATATGTCATCGACATATAATACAAGAAATACAACAGCACTCCCACTACTTTTCCTGTAAACACAAGGCTCGTCTACATTTTTGATGAAGTCAAATTCTTTGATTGTCTCATCAAATCGTATATTCCACTTCTGGAGGCTTGCTTGAGTCCATAAATGGATCGTTTAAGCTTGCATACTTTATTATGATCATCCTTAGATGCAAACCCCTCAGGTTGTGTCATATAGACTTCCTCTACGAGGTTCCCATTAAGGAAAGTTTTGACATCCATCTGCCAAATCTCATAATCAAAGTGTGCAGCTAGTGCCAGTAAAATTCGAATGGACTTTATCATTGCAACAGGCGAGAAGGTTTCGTCATAGTCAATTCCTTGGATTTGTCTATAACCTTTCGCCACCAACCTAGCCTTATAGGTTTGGATGTTGCCTTCTGCATCAGTTTTACGCTTGTAAATCCACTTGCAGCCTATGGGTTTTATCCCTTCAGGTGCATCTACCAAGTCCCAGACTTGATTCTGATACATAGAGTCTATTTCGGATTTCATGGCCTCAAGCCACTTGACTGAATCAATGTCACGCATTGCTTCGTCATAACTGGTGGGATCGTCATTATCAATGACCTGATCATGTTCCTCATCAATATGGAAACCATATCTTTCAGGCTCATGTCTTTCCCTACCAGACCTTCTGAGTTCATAACCTTGTGGTTGTTCCGTCGCTGCCCTTTTGAGGGGCCTGGGGTTTAGTTCTATGTTAGTTTGTCTTCTCGTACCTCATCGAGGTCAAGTCTACTCCCACTATATTTCTTGAGAAGGAATTCATTCTCTAGAAATTTAGCATTTCGTGAGACAAATGTTCTTTGTTCATTTGGGACGTAGAACACGTATGCTCTTGAGTTCAAGGCATATCCTACAAACTTACATTTAACTGCCCTATCATCCAATTTGTTAGTTTGTGTGAGCTTGACATATGCGTCACATCCCCAAACTCTTAGATAACTAAGACTAGGACGTTTCCCAGACCATAACTCATATGGTGTTTGACTAACAGTCTTGGAAGGAACTTGGTTTAGTAGTAGTGTTGCAGTTTCTAAAGCAAGACCCCAAAATGAAAGAGGTAGATCCGTGTCTGGCATCATTGATCGGACCATATCTAATAATGTTCGATTTCTCCTTTCGGAGACCCCATTATGCTGTGGAGTTCCCGGAGGAGTCCACTGGGAAACAATGCCATTTTCTCTCAAGTAATCTTGAAATTCGTTGCTTAAGTATTCACCACCTCGGTCAGACCTTAGTGACTTAATACTTTTATTAAGCTGGTTTTCTACTTCAGCTTGAAGTCTTTGAATTTCTCAAAGGCTTCAGATTTGTACCGCATAAGGTACACATACCCATATCGCGAATGATCATCGATAAAGGTAATGAAGTAGGAGAATCCACCTCTAGCGGTGACTGACATTGGTCCGCATACATCAGAGTGTATGAGTTCTAATGTCTCCGCTGCACGCTGTCTTTTACCTTTGAAGGGTAATTTGGTCATTTTACCAAGTAAACAAGACTCACAAGTTCCATAAGGTTATATTTGAAGGTTTGAAATACCCATCCTTATGTAGCTTAGTTAATCTTGTTTCATTGATATGACCTAAGCGACTGTGCCATAGAAGTGATTCATTGAGATTATTCGAGTTAACGTTGTATATATTAGAGGTTGAACATTCTTTGTTAGTTTGTAAGACATAGATACCATTATTCAAAATACCATCTCCATATTTTATTTCATTGAAATAAATAGAACATTCATTACAACTTATTAGGCATGAAAAGCCTTTATTACATAAAGAAGAAATTGAAATGATGTTCTTTACTAGAGAAGGTACATAAACACAATCTTCTAAGTCTAAAACTAAACCATTCGGCAAAACTAATGAATAAGTCCCCACGCACAATGCAGCCAGTTTTGCTCCATTACCCATGCGTAAGTCAACCTCCCCATGACGGAGTCTCCTACTGTTTCTCAGGCCCTGCACATTGTTACACAAGTGAGTCCCACAACGGTGTCAAGCACCCAAGTAGAAGGTTTAGAGTTTGAGAATATAGTTCAATCATATACAACATACCTGAAGCATTGGGCTTCTTGGCCTCTTGGGCTTCCCTAGCTTCCTTGGCTTTCAAGGATCTGCAGTCTTTCTTCCAATGACCCTTCTTTCCACAAAAGAAACATTTCCCTTTTCCCTTTCTTCTCCACCTTACCATTGGGCTTTAGGTGATCTGGAGCCTTGGCCTTGCCCTTATTTTTTTTTGGGCCTCGTGGCTTCAGGTCCGTACCCGTAAGCATGACAGAGGTTTTAAGCTCCGGTTTCAAGTCCTTCTCTGCTTGCTTTATCAGATTGTGTAATTCTGCTAAAATAGCTTCTTTATCAGACAGATGAAACTACATAATAAAGTTAGAGAATTTTTTGGTAAGGACTGAAGAATCAGATCGTGACCTATCTCATGATCCATGATGAACCCGAGGTTGGCCAATTTTTCAATGTGGCCAATCATCTTAAGCACATGTCCACTAACAGATCCTTCCTTATACCTTGTTTGGAATAAGGCACATGACACTTGGAATCTCACGGTATGAACGGAAGTTGCATACAACTCCTTCAAGTGAAAGATGATGGTTTGAGCATCCATATCTTCGTGAGCTTTCTGAAGTTCGTCCGACATAGAGCCAAGCATTATGCAAACTGCTTGCTCATCATCATCGACGTGTTTCTTCCAAGCATCAAATGTATATTGGTCAGCATCTTCTGCGGGTTCAGGGGGAAATGGTCTTTCAAGAACATAGAAAATCTTTTCTTGTCGTAAGACAAGTTTAAGGTTTCTAAACCAGTCATTGTAGTTTTCCCCTTTGAGTTTATGCTCATCAAGGATGGAACGAAATGATACTATGTTTGCCATTTGAATGTTTGTGAAATATTTTAAACCACATGTTAAGAGAAAATGTTAAAATTAGGAATATGTTTTCATTAATGTTTCATAATAACATGGGCTTTTAATATTATGAAGTTGCTGCCACTCAATTGTTTTAAAAAATTTTAAGTAAATCGCATCAACCCCAATATGATGGATTTTTTGTGGGCAAGGATCCCATTATCATCATTTCATAACTCCGACTATGGCCGATCGTTATAAAATACGATAATTAGGTAGGTTCCCAAATAATTTATGATATAAATCACAATTCCTTGATCATTAGGTTGGGCAATCAAACATGCCATAGCTTATGCTAGTCCTTGTTGACACCCAATCTTTGCCACTAAATTATAAGACCACGCCTAAGGGTCGCTGCGTCTTATGACTCATAAAAGTCAAACCATTGTCAATAGTACGATTTATGGACAAATTGGTATTAGTCAGTCTAGTAAAGCCTAGTCCTGCCAATACGGTGTGGGGTTTCTAAGGCATTCCCAAGATCATATAAAGCAATGAAATAATGTGAATATGAAAGTAAGAATATCGGAATTAAACTTACTTTGATCGGATATTAGATGCGTCAAACACAAAAATTGTTCCTCCAACTTTCGGCCAAGCTCCTCATTGGGATGTAATCCAAGCTCCAAGCTTTAATGGTGATTCCAAGCTCAAAGGTTGATTTCCCTATCACCTTGAATGATCCCTTGTGTGTGCTAGCACTAAGAAAATTTGCAACAAATTTTCTATATTCTTCATTGCAACTCTCGGCAATGAGAGCAAAAGAGAGGATAATGTTTTTTTTTTTGAAACCATGAATGAGAGAGTGAGAATGAGTGAATGACTTTTTGTTAATTGATTTCAAAAATCAAATAATATACCAAATCTAAAAATTTGGTAAATGTCATTCCCATCATTACACACAAATGTGTCATACAAGTTACCATCATTCCTTCACCAAAACCCATCACAAAAAAGTAATTAAAGTGACAAGTGATGTGACATGTAGGCCCCACTTGATTCAAAATCCGAGTGGGCCCGCGATACATCCCGGGCTTGGGTTCGCTAATTCTGAATTAACGAATTTTCCGTTGCGACGTAATTAAATCAAATTTAATTAAATAATTATGCGAAACAAAATTACTATTCACGTCGCTCGCGAATTAATTCTAAAATAATTCGTTGCCCGAATTAAAATCCAATTTTAATTCCGCGTCGAAATCTAACTTCGTTTAATATATTGAATATATTATTTTATCAATTAATTCCAAATTAATCGTTCTCTCTCTTCAAATAGTATTTTATCCTAGATAAAATCTCTCCATAATTAATCCTAGATTAATTATGCTCGAATCATACGTCATCGGTGAATCTTCGGGAAGCGACCCATGAGATCCCTGGATATTTTGGCAGTAAATCCGGTCTTCGGACTATCCGAACACGTACGTACCTCGTACTACATTTTTACCGATTTACGAGACATGGTTGGCTTCTAGCAAAGCATCGTGCCTACCTAATTCTCCAAAAATATTCATAAAGGAATATATAATCTATGTCAGACGTAGTAAACGTAGTATTGCGTATTACGATCCAGTATCAGATGGTCACATGCAAGGCCTGGGGCTGGAATAATGTCTGCCCCGTACGAAGCATATATCGGATTACAAGCAACTGGTCTCTTTAATCGGATAATCATGACCTTGTCATATTATCCCGATGGTTGCAACCAATTAGAGTACCAGTTCTGTATCCCCGCGTGATCATCATCTCCATATGACTGAAGTGATACTACCATCTTGACATCACACCCAACACACTATGATTCTCAATAAACCCAGAAGAGGCGTACACAGAACTTGTTAAAGTCCGGGACGACCAAAACCAAAGCGTATTGATTGTCCCAAGTACTAGCGATGCAAGTCTCAGGTTAAGACCAAATACACCTACCCTGATGCGGATTCCCATTGACACATAGTCATACTACCAATGGGATTTCGCGGGGCCTATCCAGAGCGAAGCTATTTCCGTACCATCGGTAAACACAACCTCCTATCACACTTGCATAAGTATCCAATACTTAAATATATGAGAACTATGCTGTTACGCTTTTATAACACGCACAAGTGCAATACTAGTCTATTCCGCATTATCGATGTCCAGTCTCGATAATATTACGACTAGGGATATTTAATGATTAAACCATTATGGATTGATATTGTCTCATATCTAGTTATCCAGAACTAATCATAATGACTTTTATCATTTATATATTTAAGTAATCAAATTACAAAATGATAAAATGCAATTTCCATTGCTACATAGTTAATTTGGACAAAAAAACACAATGTCTTTTACAAATAGTGACTCTATGTGTCATAATTGTCTAACAATATCCCACTTGGCCTATAGCCAGTCACTCAAGCATCTAATACCTGAACTATGTACATTTCGCTCAAACTTTTGCTGAGGAATAGCTTTCGTCAGCGGATCTGCAATGTTGTCCTCTGATGCGACCTTCTTGATCTTCACATCACCACGATGTATGATTTCACGAATTAGATGGAAACGTCGAAGAACATGCTTGGATCGTTGATGAGATCGCGGTTCCTTAGCCTGCGTTGTAGCCCCGTTATTGTCACAATACAATGGAATGGGCTCAGCTGCTAACGGAACTACTCCTAATCTAATTAGGAATTTACGGATCCAAACTGCCTCTTTTGCTGCTTCAGCTGCAGCAATATACTCTGCTTCTGTTATTGAATCGGCAACAGTCTCTTTCTTGGAAGATTTCCAGCTTACTGCTCCATTATTCAAACAAAACATGTACCCGGATTGTGACTTACAGTCGTCTTTATCGATTTGGAAACTTGCGTCGGTAAACCCGGTTACCTCAAGTTCTCCATCTCCATAGATTAAGAAATGATCCTTAGTTCGTCTAAGATACTTAAGGATATTCTTAACCGCCATCCAGTGACCATCACCTGGATCGGCCTGATAGCGACTACACATGCTCAAAGCATATGAGACATCACATTGCGTACATATCATGGCATACATGATCGATCCGACTACCGAGGCGAACGGTATCCGACTCATGTTTTCTCTTTCATCTTGAGTTTAGGACACATGTCCTTAGATAGAGTGACGCCATGTGACACTGGCAACAGTCCCCTCTTGGACTGATCCATGTTGAATCTCTTCAACACTTTGTCAATGTATGTGCTCTGGGAGAGTCCAACCAGCTTTCTAGATCTATCCCGGTAGATCTTTATTCCCAGAATAAAGGCTGCTTCTCTCAGATCCTTTATGGAGAATTTTAATAAAAGCCAAGCTTTCACCGATGTTAACATGGGAATGTCATTGCCAATAAGCAATACATCATCAATGTAAAGGACAATGAATGTCAGTGCGCTCCCACTAACCTTCTTATATACACAATGATCATCCTCGTTTTGAACGAAATCATATTCTTTTATGATCTCATCAAAACATTGGTTCCAAGAACACGATGCTTGCTTCAATCCATAAATGAATCGATTTAACTTTCAAACCTTGTTTGCAAGTCTTGGTACGAAAAAACCATCAGGCTGTTGCATATAAACATCCTCCAAAAGGTTTCCGTTAAGGAAAACGATTTTGACGTCCATCTGTCATATCTCGTAATCGAAATATGCAGCAATAGCAAGCATTATCCTAATGGATTTAATCATGGCAACGGGTGAAAAATTTTCTTCGTAATCGACACCATGTCGTTGACGATACCCTTTCGCTACAAGCCTAGCTTTGTACGTTTGTCGTTGCCATCCATGTCAGTCTTCTTCTTGAAGACCCATTTGCAACCAATAGGCTTTGCACATTCTGGTTAATCAACCAGTGTCCAAACTTGGTTGGTGTACATGGAATCCATTTCGGAATTCATGGCATCTTGCCATAAACGGAGTCGATACCTTGTATCGCTTCCTCATACGTAGCGGCTCATCTTCCTCAATAAGATTAATATCCACATGAGTGAGATCAGAAACCCATACCTCTCAGGTTGTTTTCTGACTCTCTCTGACCTACGCGGTCCTTGTGTATTCGAAGATTGTGGTACAGTCTCATCCCTGATGGACTGTTCATGTTCCGTTAAGGATTCTGTGCCAGGAACAGTATCACTTTGATTTTCATCGAGTTCTACTTTCTCCCACTGATCACTGCATTCTAGGAATTCATTCTCAAGGAAAACCGCATGTAGAGCAACAAATACTTTGTTCTCTTTGGGTGATAGAAGTAATATCCTTTGGTTTCCCTAGGATATCCTACAAATAGGCATTTATCCGATTTGGGTTCAAGTTTGGTACCTTCCAAACGTTTGACGTATGCCCAGCATCCCCAAATCTTCAGGAATGAGAAACCGGGTTTCTTTCCTGTCATATTTCATATGGAGTCTGTTGAACAGACTTTGACGGAACCTTATTCAAAATAAGTATTGCACTGTTCAATGCATATCCCCAGAAGGAACTAGGTAGCTCTGTGCGACTCATCATAGACCTTACCATGTCTAACAAAGTTCGGTTTCTCAGTTTGGAAACACCGTTTAATTGTGGTGTTCCGGGAGGAGTCCACTGTGAAAGAATACCATATTCTTTCAAGTAATCAAGAAACTCATTGCTTAAGTATTCGCCACCACCACGGTCCGACCGTAATGTCTTAATACTTTTAGCGGTCTATTTTTCTACTTCGTGTCGAAACTCTTTGAATTTCTCAAAAGTTTCCGATTGTGTGTCTCATAAGATACACATAACCATAACGCGATGCATCATCCGTAAGGTTACGAAGTATCATATCCACCTCTAGCCTGGCTAGACATGGGCCCACATAGGTCACTATGAACGAGGGCTAACAGTTTGGTGGCACGTGCATCTTTACCGATAAAAGGTGATTTCGGCATCTTGCCTAATAAACAAGATTCGCAGACGTCATATGAATTTGGATCAATCCGTCCAAGTACCCACTCTTCGAAAAGTGTGATATATGTGTCTTGTTTATGTGTCCCAGACGACAATGCCACATGTAAGTTTCATATTTGTTACTTACTTTAAGCCTTTTGTTTGTTATATTATATGTTTGAGATTGATTCATATTCAAAATTTAAAGACCATTATTTACACAGCAGTGCAAATTTCCATATCATTTTTATACATAAAACACCCAGTGTGTTTCTAAATACAAAAGTGTACCCACATTGGGCTAATATAGATACAGAAATAATATTCATAGTCAAACTAGGTACATAATAGAAGTCTGATAGTTTAAGTACATGCCCCGAGGGCAGTTACAAAATAAAAGTGCAACGCCCAAAACGGCGACTCGTGTCCCATTTCCAAACGCGGAGGTCAATCTCTCCTGAGGCCAGTCTCCTGCTAATCTGCAGATCCTGCACATCAGTACATATTTGAGTTCCACAACCAGAATCAAAAATCCAATTTTAAAACTAGTAGTAGACATGTTTATTTCTATAACAAACATACCTGAAGTCGGTGTCTTGCCCGCTTTGATTTCCTTCATATGTGCCTTTACTCGCGGCAGTCACGCTTCCAGTGACCCCGCTTCCCGCACTGCAGACATACATCTTGGGATTTGTCCTTACCCTTCCCAAAAGGTTTTGATGATTTGGCCCTCGCGCTTCTTGCCTTTAAGGAGCTCTTTTTCTGCTTTGAACAGAGTGGACATCAACTCTCCAAGAGTTTGGTCTTGGTTCAACATATTGTAGTTCATGATGAACCCACTCCAAGTGTCGGGGAGAGACTGTAGGATCAAATCTACTAAAGTATCAGCCTCGAAGATGATGCCCATTTGTGTGAGCTGCTCAATGTCAGCAATCATCTATGACACATGGTGCTCAACAGACGTACCCTCTAACATACGAGCGCGGAAGAGCTTCTTCTGCAACTCATATCATTGCGATCTAAAATTATATAGGTGAAGATCATGCAACTTTGCCATCATCTCATAGGGATCCAATCCCTTGTTTTGACGTCAAAATTACGGAGTTATAGCAAGCAGCATTACTGATTGAGCAGTCGCGTTGTCATCGCTATGAGTCTTCCAAAGCTCTAGCTCAAGCAACTGATCAGGTCGGGGCTTAGGCCCAAGAGGTTCTCTCTATAGAGTATAGCAACTTCTCGGATCCCAGAACAATTCTGAGATTCATATCCCAGTCTTGAAAGTTTGTGCCATAAAGACATTATCGCCCATGACAATATCCCTAATGCTTAACTTTCCTATCATCTTAATCGCAATAGTCAAACTATTCGATTAACGATGTTTGGGTATAGTCTAACTGTTACAAGAAAAATAATAATATATTAGTCCAACTAATAAAATAATTGACGAAATAATTTGAAAGCGCGTAAAGCTAAGTATTTGAACGAAATTGAAAATTCAATACTAGCCTCCCACTATTTTTCGGTAAAGCCTCTAACCCTCTGTTGAGTACTCGGGAAACCTAGTTTCCTATGGGCTAGGATCCCGTTAAATAACACACAACCTTGACTTTGGCCAACAAGCTATATGATATTTAACTAGGTAGATCTCTAAGATCAATTGGATCTCATCCATTCCTAGATCCGGTAGGTAGACCTCAAAGTCCGAAACATATATACAATATATATGCCAATATATCCAATATATTTCCTAACCTTTTCCTCTGAATCAACTAAGCCTTGGCTTTGGCACAACAAGCTTAATGATTCCAGTTAAGCGGAACCCATTGACTTTGGAAAGCTTCGTAATCGATGTCGATGGACAAGAAGTGATATTGACTTTGGCCAACAAATCACAACTTGGACAAGACATACAATATGGAACAAAGCCTTCATGATTCAAACATATCCGCCATGGACAAAGGTCTTGACTTTGGCCAACAAACCAGTGCCAATCTTGGATCTTGAGTAAGAATCACTCAATGGAAGGAAAACGCTTAATATTTGTTGAGGTCTTTCGCGTAAATTGGCAACCAATTTATTATCTTTGTTAGGTCTCATCATACACCCTTAAGCATGCATTCTAAAAACATAATAAGGCGCGAAAATAAATTAATAATGATATGCGGATGGATATCTCACAGATTGTTCCTAAAACAAATCACTCCATTTCTTCTCCCCGGCTAGCACTATTCTAACTTCTACCTAATTACATAATACAATTAAAAAACCTCATTCACATTGAGGGGAATTAGGTGAGAAGAGAATTACAAATAATCGAGAGATAAGGCTGGACACGCAGGTCCAATTTAATAAATTCTAAATTTACAACAATTTCCAAAATTGCCCTTTCCCTTCTAATATCCATCTGATATACATTATTCATTCAACACATCCATGTATTCACATAAAACATGTTATTCAATCAATCTAATCCAATAATTAATCTTTGAATAAAGTGATCATCCAATGTTCAAACAACGATTTGATTTGCTGGAGTCCAACTCGTTTAAGAATAAGTACTCAAAGTACGAATTCTTGAATTATATCGAACTACAATTTAAATCTAATTTAATTCGTATTCAATACTAATTCTATATTTAATTCCAAATTAAATAACTACACTTTTTAATGCGCCTTTACGACTTAGATTCCAATCTAATCTAAATGGGTCTCAAAGCCCAATTAACATCCAATGTCATTTAATTAAAGTCCAATGGGCTTTCAATTAATTCTTAAGGCATGGACTTTGGTCAATATGGGTCAAACCCAAATACCAAAGCCCAATAAGGAATCACCATATTTGCCAAGAAACCAATTTAGGCCCATTAGGCCCAATTAAACATAAAAGGCCCATTTGTTCTATTTGGACTTAATGGAATGGTTTAGCCCCAATTTGGATCCAATCCAATTGACCGAAACCAACTTGGCCCAACCAAGTCCATTAGGCCCAAATACAACATTACAAGCCCAATTCTAAAATAAACCCAATTAATCAAATTCTAAAATTCCAAATTTCATAATTTAATTAATTAAAGTGTATTGCATTAATTAATTATCTAAATTAGCATTTCCAAAAAATCAATTTAATTAATTAATCATGCTTTAATTTGTTCAACACATATCCAACATTATTTTATCAAAAAATCATCTCATTTCATGCTTTGAAGCTCACGGCATTGAGGGATTTTAAAAACCGATTTCGATTTCAATCCAATTAAATCATTAATCAATTTATCCCAAGTCTTTAAACTCATCCAATGATCAAAAGAACAAAAAATACCATGACATTAGGGTTATATCACATTCGGCCAAGCCTAGCATTTTGGGCAAAATTAATCCAATTAAATTTTCTTCAAATTGATCATGTAGAATTCCAAGTTATTAACATACAAGCATACTCAAACAAACAATTTGATTAAAACATGCTCAAATCAAATTTACCCAAATTTTAGTATATAAACCCTAATCAAATTTCATGCTCATTAGGCTCCATGATACCATTGTTGGGTTTCTAAGGCATTCCCAAGATCATATAAAGCAATTAAATAATGTGAATACGAAAGTAAGAATAGCAGAATTAAACTTACTTTGATCGATATTGGATGCGTCAAACACAAAAATTGTTCCTCCAACTTTCGGCCAAGCTCCTCCTTGGGGATGTAATCCAAGCTCCAAGCTTTAATGGTGATTCCAAGCTCAAATGTTGGTTTCCCTATCACCTTGAATGATCCCTTGTGTGTGCTAGCACTTAGAAAATTTGCAATAAATTTTCTATCTTCTTCCTTGCAACTCTCGGCAATGAGAGCAAAAGAGAGGGAAAATGTTTTTTTTTTTTGTTGAAACAGTGAATGAGAGAGTGAGAAGGAGTGAATGACTTTTTGTTAATTGATTTCAAAAATCAAATGATATACCAAATCTAAAAATTTGGTAAAAGTCATTCCCATCATTACACACAATGTGTCATACAAGTTACCATCATTCCTTCACCAAAACCCATCACAAAAATTAATTAAGGTGACAAGTGATGTGATAAGTGATGTGACATGTGGGCCCCACTTGATTCAAAATTCGATTGGGCCCGCGACACATCCCGGGCTCAGGTTCGCTAATTCCGAATTAACAATTTTCCGTTGCGATGTAATTAAATCAAAGTTAATGAAATAATTATGCCAATCAAAATTATTATTCACGTCGCTAGCGAATTAATTTTAAAATAATTCGTTAGCCCGAATTAAAATCCAATTTAAATTCCGCGTCGAAATCTAATTTGGTTTAATATATCGAATATATTATTTTATCGATTAATTCTAAATTAATCGTTCTCTCTCTTCAAATAGTATTTTATCCTAGATAAAATCTCTCTGTAATTAATCCCAGATTAATTATGCTCGAATCATACGCCATCAGTGAATCTTCGGGAAGCGACCCATGAGATCCCTGGATATGTTGGCAGTAAATCCGGTTGTCGGACTATCCGAACACGTACATACCTTGTACTACATTTTTACCGATTTACGAGACATGGTTGGCTTCTAGCAAAGCATCGTGCCGACCCAATTCTCCAGAAATATTCTTAAAGGAATATATAATCTATGTCAGGCGTAGTATACATAGTATTGTGTATTACGATCCAGTATCAGATGGTCACATGCAAGGCCTGGGGCTGGAATAGTCTCTGCCCCGTACGAAGCATATATCGGATTACAAGCAACTAGTCTCTTTAATCGGATAATCATGACCTTGTAATATTATCCCGATAGTTGCAACCAATTAGAGTACCAGTTCTGTATCCCTGCGTGATCATCATCTCCATATGAATGAAGTGATACTTCCATCTTGACATCACACCCAATACACTACGATTCTCAATAAACCCAGAAGAGGCGTACATAGAACCTGTTAAAGTCCTGGACGACCAAAACCAAAGTGTATTGATTGTCACAAGTACTAGCGATAAATGTCTCAGGTTAAGACCATATACATCTATCCTGATGCGGATTCCCATAGACACATAGTCATACTACCAATGGGATTCTGCGGGGTCTATCCAGAGCGAAGCTGTTTCCGTACCATCGATAAACAAACCTCCTATCACACTTGCATAAGTATCCAATACTTAAATATATGAGAACTATGTTGTTACGCTTATATAACACGTACAAGTGCAATACTAGTCTATTCCACATTATCGATGTCCAGTCTCGATAACACTACGACTAGGGATATTAAATTATTAAATCGTTATGGATTGATATTGTCTCATATATAATAATCTGGAACTAATCATAAGGACTTTTATCATTTATATATTTAAGTAATCAAATTACAAAATGATAAAATCCAATTTCCATTGCTACATAGTTAATTTGTACAAAAAACCACAATGTCTTTTACAAATAGTGACGATATGGGTCATAATGTCTAACATATGGTTTAAGCCCTTTGGGTCTATACTTTACAATGGGAGGCAAATTTTAGACTTCAATTATTATTGACGATTTTAGCAAGTTTAAGTGAATAATTGTCAAATAGATTCCTCATTTGAAAATTCCCCAGAGGGAGGGTGGAGCGAACTCTCTTAAATACCCTTACCTCTTAGGCTCTTATTGCCTTGGTGACAGGAATAAACAATAGATCCTCCAAATTAGTCCAACACTTTAAATATGCTTTAAGGTAAGCTTTGAGTAAATGATTATCTAGATGTCTTCACAACTTTTCATTTTGGCTATAAAAAGGTAGTGAGTGAAGGAAGACACCAAATCATTATCTAACTCTAGTAATACCTTTGGTTAAATTAACTTTAGTTTGGAAAGTTTTATTAACCACTTGGTCTCAACCCACTTGTATCTCATATAATGTCTTTTATTATAACAAGTGATTTATATTTATTAGCCTTAATGGTAATAAATCTCTAAGTTCATCACATAATAATTACTTAGCTAAGGGATAAGCAATACACTCTTTATTTCTTAGAAAGTCTCTAGATGCTTGCACAATAAAATAATCATGCCAATTTTAATCATAAATAGAATCATCAAGCATATGAGTTTTAATATGTTGGAATTATTTTAGGCATTAAATAACTTTGATTAATATTTAATTATGATATTACATTTTATTTTATTCAAATAAATTTACTATTCACATTTTTCTGCAGACGCGTGAACTTTAAATGCAATTTCACAATTCAAATCTTAACCAAAACATGCAAAACTTGTGCCTAAAATTAATTTCAGGGTGTTAGCTTTCCAACGAGATTTTAAACACCCAATTTCGAGTTCACATGAGAGAGAACTAATCAAAACACAAACGCACGCTGATACCACTGTTGGGAAGCGGCCGCGAGTGCGCAGCGGAAATCAAAATTATTATGCCGCTTTCCCTTTGCCTAAGACCTATTTTTTTTTTTTTTATACGCCTAGGTATGTTACTAATATTTCTAAGCATAAAACTCATAAAACATGCCAAGAACATAAACTAAACCTCTAACTATCATAAGAACTCTATTAAAATAAGAAAGAAAAAGACTACTTGAACAAGACTCCTCCGTCCTCCCTCCAATCTACAAGCTTTTCCCAAACTCAGCAAGCTCTTTTCTACGTTCCAAAGAGCCACCCAGTGTGTGGCCTCCAAAGTTTGGTTTCTATAATTAGTCCCAAAGAAAGATTAAGCCATAGAAATACAACAAACATACATGCAAAGCTTGAAGGATGGCGGAAACATACTTACAAAGCTTTGTGACGAAAATGGAAAGAGGATCCTTGAGCCTCCAAGGTGGGTGATATGCGGCCAAGAACAAGAATGATAGAAGTAGCAAATCTTGGGGCTGTTTTCGGCCAAGAACTTCAGTGTGAGAAGCCTCAAATCTTCTAGTATTCCAAGCTCCAAATGCGTTTCCCTATCACCTCCTTTGATCCCTTGTTGTGCTAGCAAAAATGGAGAAAACAAGTTTCTGCCATGGATGAAGCTCACGGCTGCGTGAAGAAGAAGGAGAGGAGAGGATGATGTATCATTTATTGTTTTGTTCTCAAAATTTTCTGAAACCGTGAGAGACAAAATGAAAAACAAATGAAATGATATCAAATACCAAAAAATCAATTTTTTAATCAAAAACCCTTCAAAACCGTGAAAGGTTTTCCCTCCAAAATGAAATCCATCATTTGCCATCATTACCACACTTTGAGAATAGAGACAATGTATCATCCCTTAAAGGTGACTAGATACATCCATCATCTATTCGTATCAAGTAATGAGATATCGCGATGTGATTTGCGGATACCACTCGATTCAAAATACGAATGTGTCCGCAAACACTTTCGGGCTCGGTTTCGCTAATTCCGAATTAACGAATTTCCGTCGCGACGTGAATTAAATAATTACGCCTTGCGGAATTACTATTCAGTCCGCTAATGAATTAATTCTAAATTAATTCGTTTGCCCGAATTAAAATCCGATTTTAATTCCGCGTCGAAATCTAATTTCGTTTAATAATATATCGAATATATTATTTTATCGATTAATTCCAAATTAATCGATCTCTCTCTCTCTCCTAATAAGGCATTTTATCCAAGATAAAGTTTCTCCGTAATTAATCCAAGATTAATAAAGTTCGAATCAAACATCATAGGTGAATCTTCAGGAAGCGACCCAAGAGATCTCCGGATATGTTGGCAGTAAATACGGTCGTTGGATAATCCAAACACGTACGTACCTCATACTACGTACTATACGTTTTTACCGATTCACAAGACAAGGTTGGCTTCTAGCAAAGCGCCATGCCTACCCAATTCTCCAGAAATATTCTTACTTACTGGATATTAGATCTTTATCAAGCGTAGTATACCGCAGTATCGCGTATATCGATCCAGTATCGGACGATCACATGTTAGGCCTGGGGCTGGAAATGTGTCTGCCCCGTACGAAACATATATCGGATATCAAACAACTAGTCTCTTTAAATCGGACAATCCTGACCTAGTCATATTGTCCCGACGGTTGCAACCTTTTATAGAGTACTAGTTCTGTATCCTGTGTGATCATCATCTCCATATGTCTGAAGTGATACTTCCATCTTGACATCACATCCAGTACACTACGATTCTCGATAAACCCAGAAGAGGCGTACACAGAACCGGTTAAAGCCCCGAACCACCACAACCAAAGTTTACCGATTGTCGCAAGCACTAGCAATGCAAGTCTCAGGTTAAGACCATATACACCTACCCTGATGCGGCCTCCCATAGACACGCAGACATACTACCAATGGGATTCCGCGGGGTCTTTCCAGAGCGAAGCTGTTTTCCGTACCATCGGTAAAACACAACCTCCTACCGCACTTGCATAAGTATCCAATACTTAAATATATGAGAACTATGCCGTTGTGCCATCACAACTCGCACAAGTGCAATACTAGTCTATTCCGCATTATCGATGTCCGATCTCGATAATACTCCGACTAGGGATATTTAATGATTAAACCTTTTATATTGATACTGTCTCATATCATCTCAATACGGAACTAATCATATGGACTTTTGCCATTTATATATATTAAAGTAAATATTTTACAAAACGGAAAAATGGCAATTTCATTATCACATAGTTAATTTTGTACAATAATACAATATCATTTACAAAATAGTGACGCTATGGGTCATAATGTCTAACAATCTCCCACTTGGCCTATAGCCAGTCACTCAAGCATCTAATACCTGAACTATGTATATGTCGTTCAAACACTTGCTGAAGAACAGCCTTCGTCAGCGGATCTGCAATGTTGTCATCCGATGCGACCTTCTCGACTTTTACATCGCCACGATGTATAATCTCCCGAATCAGATGGTAACGCCGAAGAACATGCTTGGATCGTTGATGAGACCTTGGTTCCTTAGCTTGTGCTATAGCCCCGTTATTGTCACAATACAATGGTACGGGCTCAGCAGCTAACGGAACTACTCCTAATCCGATTAGGAATTTTCGGATCCAAACTGCCTCCTTTGCTGCTTCCGATGCAGCAATATACTCCGCTTCAGTTGTTGAATCGGCAACAGTATCTTGCTTGGAAGATTTCCAGCTCACTGCTCCGTTATTCAAACAAAAAATGTACCCGGATTGCGACTTGAAGTCGTCTTGTCGGTTTGGAAACTTGCATCGGTGTACCCAGACACCTCAAGTTCTCCACCTCCATAAATTAAGAAAGCATCCTTGGTTCGTCTAAGATACTTAAGGATATTCTTAACAGCCATCCAGTGACCTTCACCTGGATCGGCCTGATAGCGACTGCACATGCTCAAAGCATATGACACATCAGGTCGCGTACATATCATGGCATACATGATCGATCCGACTGCTGAGGCGAACGGTATCCGACTCATGTTATCTCTCTCTTCTTTAGTTTTAGGACACATGTCCTTAGACAGAAGGATACCACGTGACATTGGCATCAATCCCTTCTTGGATTGATCCATGTTGAATCGCTTCAACACTTTGTCAATATATGTACTCTGGGAGAGTCCAAGCAGCTTTCTAGATCTATCTCGGTAGATCTTTATTCCCAGAATAAAGGCTGCTTCTCCCAGATCTTTCATGGAGAATTTTAATGAAAGCCAAGCTTTCACCGACGTTAGCATGGGAATGTCATTGCCTATAGCAATACGTCGTCGACATAAAGGACAATAAAAGTCAGTGCTCTCCCACTAACCTTCTTGTATACACAAGGGTCATCATCGTTTTGTACGAAATCATATTCTTTTATGATCTCATCAAAACGCTGATTCCATGACCGTGATGCTTGCTTCAATCCATAAATGGATCGATTTAACTTACAAACCTTGTTTGCAAGTCTAGGTACGATAAAACCGTCAGGTTGTTGCATATAAACATCCTCCAAAAGGTTTCCGTTAAGGAAAGCGGTTTTAACGTCCATCTGCCATATCTCGTAATCGAAATATGCAGCTATTGCAAGCATTATCCGAATGGATTTAATCATGGCAACGGGTGAGAAAGTTTCGTCATAATCAATACCATATTGTTGACGATACCCCTTTGCTACAAGCCTAGCTTTGTACGTTTGCACGTTGCCATCCATGTCGGTCTTCTTCTTGAAGATCCATCTGCATCCAATAGGCTTTACGCCTTCTGGTGCATCAACCAGTGTCCAAACTTGGTTGGCATACATGGAATCCATCTCGGACTTCATGGCATCTTGCCATAAAGCGGAATCAATATTCTGTATTGCTTCCTCATACGTAGTCGGTTCATTATCCTCAATAAGATTAATATCTACATGAGGCGAGATCAGGAACCCATACCTCTCAGGTACCTTCCTGACTCTCTCCGACCTACGCGGTCCTTGTGTATTTGAAGATTGTGGTACAGACTCATCCTGGATGGTCTGTTTATGTTCCGTCGTTGATTCATTGCCAGGAACAGTATCACTACGATTTTCATCGAGCTCCACTTTCCTCCCACTTACCACTGCATCTAGGAATTCCTTCTCAAGGAAAAATGCATGTAGAGCAACAAACACTTTGTTCTCTTGTGGGTGATAGAAGTAATATCCTTTGGTTTCCTTAGGATATCCCACGAAAAGGCATTTATCTGATTTGGGTTCTAGTTTGGTACCTTCCAAACGTCTAACATATGCCCAGCATCCCCAAATCTTCAGGAAAGAGAAACCTGGTTTCCTTCCTGTCCATTCTCATATGGAGTCTGTTCAACAGACTTTGACGGAACCTTATTCAAAATAAGTACCGCACTGGTTAATGCGTATCCCCAGAAGGATATTGGTAGCTCAGTTTGACTCATCATCGACCTTACCATGTCTAACAAGGTACGGTTTCTCTCCGTTCAGACACACCGTTTAATTGCGGTGTTCCAGGAGGAGTCCACTGTGAAAGAATACCATTTTCTTTCAAGTAATCTTGAAACTCATAACTTAAGTATTCGCCACCACGGTCCGACCGCAATGTCTTAATACTCTTGCCTGTTTGTTTTTCTACTTCGTGTCGAACTCTTTGAATTTCTCAAAAGTTTCCGACTTGTGTCTCATTAGATACACATAACCATAACGAGATGCATCATCCGTAAAGGTTACGAAGTAATGATATCCACCTCTAGCCTGGCTAGACATGGGCCCACATACGTCACTATGAACGAGGGCTAACAGTTCCGTGGCACGTTCACCTTTACCACTAAAAGGTGTTTTAGGCATTTTGCCTAAAAGACAAGATTCGCAGACATCATATGAATTAAGATCAAATCCGTCCAAGTACCCACTCTTCGAAAGTGTGGATATGCGAGTCTTGTTTATGTGTCCTAGACGACAATGCCACATGTAAGCTTCATCTTTTAGATTACTCTTTTTGAGCCTTTTGTTTGTTATTTTATGTTTAGGAGATTCATTTATATTCAAAATATAAAGGCCATTATTTGCTACAGCAGTGCAAATTTCTGCATCATTTTTATATAAATAACACCCAGTGTTTCTAAATACAAAAGTGTACCCATGCTGGGTTAACAAAGATACAGATATAATATTCCTAGTCAAACTAGGTATATAATAACAGTTCAAAAGTTTAAGCATATGCCCCGAGGGCAATTCCAAAACAAAAGTCCCTACAGCCAAAACAGCAACTGGAGTTCCGTTTCCGACTCGTAGATCAATCTCCCCTGAAGCCAGCATCCTGCTATCCTGCAGATCCTGCAAATCAGTACAAATATGAGCAGCACAACCAGAATCAAAAATCCAATTTTTAAAACTAGAAGTAGTCATATTTATCTCAATAACAAACATACCAGAGGCTAGTGCCTTGCCTGCCTTGATATCCTCCTTTTGTCCCTTGCCCATTCGGCAGTCACGTTTCCAGTGACCCTTCTTGCCGCAGTTGAGGCAGACATCTTGAGATTTGTCCCTTGGCTTCCCAGAAGCTTTTGTCAACTTGCCTTTACCCTTTTTCTTATGTTTCTTCTTCCTCACCCCTCCAGTAGCTTTGGGCCCAGCCTTTGGCCTCTGAGAGGTCGATGTAAAGTGCGCCTCGCGCTTGCCCCCTTTTTGGAGTTCTTTTTCAGACTCCTTCAAAATGGATAACAGCTCTCCAAGAGTGTCATCCGTATCCATCAACTTATAGTTGATTATGATTTGTCTCCAAGTATCAGGAAGTGACTGTAAGATCAAATCTATGGTCAGCTCAGCCTCCAAGACTATTCCCATATTGGCCAACTCATCAATATCGGCGATCATTTGAGCCCCGTGGGCCTCAACTGATGCGCCTTCAGTCATTCGGGCGCGGAAGAGTTTCTTCACCAACTCGTACCTTTCCATCCGCTTGTTGGAGCGGTGGAGATCTCGAAGTCTAGCCATCATACTATAAGGATCCAAGTCCCTATTCTGGCGACGAAAGTGTTGAGTCATCGAAGCTAACATAATAGCCTGAGCTGTGTCACAATCATTGCTGTGAGTTTTCCATAACTCCAGCTCAAGTGGGTCAGTGGGCTTAGGCGGGAGAGGTGTTTGTATAGTGTACAGCATCCTCTCAGCCCCAAGGACTATCCTCAGGTTCATTTCCCAATCAGCGAAGTTTGTCCCCTTAAAGACATTGTCACCCATGATGATGTCTCGGACATTTACCTTGCTAGCCATCTCAACTACGATAGTCCAACTATCTAGTTAACGATAAAATGGGTACAGTCAAACTGTCAAATAAAAATAACAATGTATTAGTCCAACTAATTTTAATAATAGACGAAATAAATTTGAAAGACGCGTAAGGCTAAGTATCTGAATGAAATTGCAAATTCAATACTAGCCTCCCACTATTTTTATCAAGTCTCTAACCCTCTGTTGAGAACTCGGGAAATCCTATTTCCTAGTGGGCTAGGATCCCGTTAAATAACACACAACCTTGACTTTGGCCAACAAATTGTATGCTATTTAACTAGGTAGATCTCAAAGATCAATTGGATCTCATCCAATTCCTAGATCCGGTTAGGTGGACATCCAAGTCCAAAACATATGTATATTTACTTATGCCAATGTATCTAATACATTTTCCTAACCATATCCTCCGAACCATCTAGGCCTTGGCTTGGGCACAACAAACCTAATGATTCCGGTTAAGCGAGACCCATTGACAAGGAAAGTTTCGTAATCAATGTCGTTGGACAAGAAGTGATCTTGACTTTGGCCAACAAATCACAACTTGGACAAGACACCGATGTGGAACAAAACTTTCATGATTCAAGTACATCCTCAATTGACAAAGGTCTTGACTTTGGCCAACAAACCAATGCCAATTTTGGATCTTGAACAAGAATCATTCAATGGAAGGATAATTGCTTAATATAAATTGAGGGATTTATGCGTAAATTGCAACCAATTTATTATCTTTGTTAGGTCTCATCATCATACACCCTTAAGCATGCTTCTAAAACATCATAAAGTGCATAAAATAAATTAATAGTGATATACGGATGGATATATAAAACAATTTGTTCCTAGAACAAATCACTCCCTTTCCACTCCCCGCTAGCAATATTCTACTTCTACCCAATTACATATAATACAATAGAAAACCTCATTTACATTGAGGGGAATTAGGTGAGAAGAGAATACAAAGAGATAAAAGAGATAAGGCTGGACACGCAGGTCCAATTTATAAATTCTAAATTTACAATAATTTCTAAAATTACCCTTTCCCTTCTAATATCCATCCGCTATACACTATTCATTCATCACATACATGTATATTCATTCAAGACATGCTATACAACCAATCAAATCCAATTAATTAGTCTTTGTTTAAGTGATCATCCAATGTTCAATCAACGGTTTGATTTTGCGCGAGTCCAACTCGTTTGAGAATAAGTACATAAGGTACGAATTCATGAATTATATCGAACTACTCGTTAAATCCAATTTAAGTCGCATTCAATATTAATTCAATTTATTTAATTCCAAATTAAATGTTTACACTTTTAATGTGCTTTTAAAGATTAGATTCTAAATCTTATCAAATTGGGTCTCCAAGCCCAACTAACATCCAATGTGTGTTTAATTAAAGTCCGATGGGCTTTCAATTGATTTATAAAGGCTTGGGCTTTGGTCAATGTGGGTCAAACCCAATTACCAAGCCCAAATAAGGAATCACCCTTAAGTGCCATAAAATCAATTTCAAGCCCATAAGGCCCAATTAAACATAAAAGCCCATTAATCAAATTTTAATATTCCAAATTTTAAAATTCAATTGATTAAAGTGTAATTGCATGATTAATTCATTAAACCAAATATTTCAAAACACCAATTTATTTATTAATCATCAATTGTTCAAAACACTTGTCTAACATTTATTTGAACAAAAATCAAGTCCTTTAACATGTCATGTTGTATTCGGCCAAGAGAGATTTTTGCGGTTCGATTTGTTTTTCAATCCAATTGAATCACTAATCTAACATCCGTATTGATTTTAAGTCATCTAATGAACTTGAAAGCAAAAATTCAATAAAGTGAAAAGACCTCCATTTTCGGTCAAGCATCAACTTTAGGGAAAAAATCATCCAATGCATTTTTCTCAAAATTGATCATGTATTACATCAAATATCATACATTTAATCATGCTTAAGTCATCCAATAAACTTGTGCATGAAAAATTCCAAATCTTAAAATGACCTACACATTCGGCCAAGGCATCAATTTTGGGGAAAAAATATCCAATGCATTTTTCTCAAAATTGATCATGTAATACATCATATTACAAACATTTAAGCACACTCAAATCATCCAATGAACTTGTGCATGCAAAAATTCAACTTAATGGAAGTACCTCACATTCGGCCAAAGGAACATTTTGGGGAAAAATCATCCAATGCATTTTTCTCAAAATTGATCATGTATTATATCATATATCATACATGTAATCATGCTTAAGTCATCAAATAAGCTTGTGCATGAAAAATTCCAAATCAATGGAAGCACCTCCACATTCGGCCAAGACAACATTTTGGGGGAAAAATCATCCAATGCATTTTTCTTAAAATTGATCATGTAATATATCAAATAACATACATATAAGCATACTTTAGCATCCAATTTCACAAGAACATGCTTCAATCAATTTT
Source organism: Zanthoxylum bungeanum (assembly GCA_019454045.1). Lineage (NCBI taxonomy): Eukaryota > Viridiplantae > Streptophyta > Magnoliopsida > Sapindales > Rutaceae > Zanthoxylum > Zanthoxylum bungeanum. Next base: position 57,125 of record SKCR01037431.1, read on the forward strand.
CCCCAAATTAACCCTAATGTATTTCATGCTTAAACATGGCTCAATGATACCATTGTTGGTTTCTATAATTAGTCCCAAAGAAAGATTAAGCCATAGAAATACAACAAACATACATGCAAAGCTTGAAGGATGGCGGAAACATACTTACAAAGCTTTGTGACGAAAATGGAGAAGAGGATCCTTGAGCCTCCAAGGTGGGTGATATGCGGCCAAGAACAAGAATGATAGAAGTAGCAAATCTTGGGGCTGTTTTCGGCCAAGAACTTCAGTGTGAGAAGCCTCAAATCTTCTAGTATTCCAAGCTCCAAATGCGTTTCCCTATCACCTCCTTTGATCCCTTGTTGTGCTAGCAAAAATGGAGAAAACAAGTTTCTGCCATGGATGAAGCTCACGGCTGCGTGAAGAAGGGAGAGAGAGGATGATGTATCATTTATTGTTTTGTTCTCAAAATGTTTTATGAACCGTGAGAGACAAAATGAAAAAAAATGAATTGATATCAAATACCAAAATCAATTTTTTAATCAAAAACCCTTCAAAAACCGTGAAAGGTTTTCCCTCCAAAATGAAATCCATCATTTGCCATCATTACCACACTTTGAGAATAGAGACAATGTATCATCCCTTAAAGGTGACTAGATACATCCATCATCTATTCGTATCAAGTAATGAGATATCGCGACGTGATTTGCGGATACCACTCTCGATTCAAAATACGAATGTGTCCGCAAACACTTTCGGGCTCGGTTTCGCTAATTCCGAATTAACGAATTTCCGTCGCGACGTGAATTAAATAATTACGCCTTGCGGAATTACTATTCAGTTCGCTAATGAATTAATTCTAAATTAATTCGTTTGCCCGAATTAAAATCCGATTTTAATTCCGCGTCGAAATCTAATTTCGTTTAATAATATATCGAATATATTATTTTATCGATTAATTCCAAATTAATCGATCTCTCTCTCTCTCCTAACAAGGCATTTTATCCAAGATAAAGTTTCTCCGTAATTAATCCAAGATTAATAAAGTTCGAATCAAACATCATAGGTGAATCTTCAGGAAGCGACCCAAGAGATCTCCGGATATGTTGGCAGTAAATACGGTCGTTGGATAATCCAAACACGTACGTACCTCGTACTACGTTTTTACCGATTCACAAGACAAGGTTGGCTTCTAGCAAAGCGCCATGCCTACCCAATTCTCCAGAAATATTCTTACTGGAATATTAGATCTTTATCAAGCGTAGTATACCGCAGTATCGCGTATATTGATCCAGTATCGGACGATCACATGTTAGGCCTGGGGCTGGAAATGTGTCTGCCCCGTACGAAACATATATCGGATATCAAACAACTAGTCTCTTTAAATCGGACAATCCTGACCTAGTCATATTGTCCCGACGGTTGCAACCTTTTATAGAGTACTAGTTATGTATCCTGTGTGATCATCATCTCCATATGTCTGAAGTGATACTTCCATCTTGACATCACATCCAGTACACTACGATTCTCGATAAACCCAGAAGAGGCGTACACAGAACCGGTTAAAGCCCCGAACCACCACAACCAAAGTTTACCGATTGTCGCAAGCACTAGCAATGCAAGTCTCAGGTTAAGACCATATACACCTACCCTGATGCGGCCTCCCATAGACACGCAGACATACTACCAATGGATTCCGCGGGGTCTTTCCAGAGCGAAGCTGTTTTCCGTACCATCGGTAAAACACAACCTCCTACCGCACTTGCATAAGTATCCAATACTTAAATATATGAGAACTATGTCGTTGTGCCATCACAACTCGCACAAGTGCAATACTAGTCTATTCCGCATTATCGATGTCCGATCTCGATAATACTCCGACTAGGGATATTTAATGATTAAACCTTTTATATTGATATTGTCTCATATCATCTCAATACGGAACTAATCATATGGACTTTTGCCATTTATTATATTAAAGTAAATGATTTTACAAAACGGCAAAATGGCAATTTCATTATCACATAGTTAATTTTGTACAATAATACAATATCATTTACAAAATAGTGACGCTATGGGTCATAATGTCTAACACAAATATGCACACACCAAAGCCAAAACTCAACAGCAAGACTACGCCTTGAGTGCACAGGTATTTTGCCATTGGTGCTAGCCTAGGCAAATACCACAAAACTTTTAACTCGAGGTTCATCTAGTCAATTAGACTTAAAGATCCTCAAAATCAGTGGCTTACTCTTAAACTTAGAGTTGCTCCCTTATATAAACCCAGATATGAAAGGTTTGGTGTAAAAAATTTGTGAAGAATTCTTTGGGTTTATATAGTGCTCCAAAGACAACAATTAATTAAGAATCCGATGTGGGATAAAAGCTAATTTAATCTTAGCCATTGGATCTTAATTTAGTGGTTTAATGAGATTATAAAACCCTAATAAGAGTTTGGGCTGAATTAGAATTCAAAACAAATAACAAAAAAAATTACTACTTTCACATTACTATTCATGTGACTAGTATTTTTTTTAATTTTTCATTTCTTTTATTCCAATTCCCAAAGTGCCCCTATCGTCATTCACCAATCCTAAGCCACTATGGAATCTCATAAATGATCTGTTCAATAATTAAACACATTGAACCATTTATGAACAATTCCTACAGCATCATATATGTTGTTATATTTGTATTGTGCACTGTTAACCATTGATTTCGACTTTGTTTGTGTGACCTTTTGGGTTCCCCTCAAGTTGGACATGAATTGAATCGTGATAATTTAATCGAACATAAATTATCCTCCGATCAGATGGTCGTTCGATTTCAATGACCAAGGTTGACATCTAGCAACATGCCAAGGCCCCCTAAATGAGAAGGAAAGATATATATACCCATTTTGTATGCGATTTACATATGATACGGTCACTCGTCTCACTGTATCCCCACCTATTGACCTAGGGTATGGAAAATGTCTACCCATATGGTCAAAGGTATGATGTTGATTGTGTCATGAATCGTGCTAACCCAAGAATCTCACAGGATTCTTCCGCTGTGGCCACAGTCTCAAGCACTGATCACACATATCAACCCGCAAACTGGAATACTACTCTTATAAGAAAATATTATCCGAAAGAGTGGTGATTCTCTGTTGTATCTTTACAAACTTCATGTGTTTCAACAAATGACCCAATCATACCTTATGACCGGATCTTTTGAACCGGGGAAGAAGAATGTCAAATTTATTTGATCCACACATAAGTTTGTAAATTCCTCAAGCCTGAGGACTAGTCATATAATCAATATATGAAATTTCTCACAGACACATGAGATTAACACTTCATATGAAAAATTTCGGCGGTCAGTTCGATAGACACGAGCAACTTATGCATCCATGTGATACACCAAGCGGACGGATCTCCGCTAGTAGCCTATGAGATCGGCTACCCCACTTAAGGGGAGATTATATCATCATGCTAGTCTCTCCGCTTTGTGAACACCCAGATTATTCACAAAACTATGACTAGGAACATTTAAGAGTAATGATTCTCATAAGGCGTGGAAGCCATCGTCTTTTTACTCCAAGGGCTTTCACAGCTTTGATGATTCATATGAGTTATGTAAGACACGTATAATAAAGATTGCCATTTTATTAATTAATGAAAATATTACAAATACATGTATATATATAGCCCATCCACAAGTTGGGTATAGGGCATATCCCTAACAGCTTGCTTGCTTAAAAAATTTCTCAAGCTTGCCTTTTATAATGAAGCTTATACAATTATTATAATAAAATTTATAATCAACTTTTTGGTGCGCTTAATCTAATTTTTCAAAATATGTGTAATTAGGTGTGACTAATCACCTTTGTCTACCACTTTGATTTAGTCCAATTAAATCTAGACAAAGTTTAACCAATTGATTAGTTCATTGTCTACCACTTTGATTTAATCTAATTAAATCTAGACAGGGTTTAACCTATTGATTAGTTTATTGTCTATCACTTTGATCTAATCCAAAAAAATCATGTCAAATACATATATTGTTACATATTTTATAATTACCAAAATATCCTCCAATAATATAGATGTTTATGAAATTACAAGAAAACACTTGTGTGATTTTGGATTAATCTAATTAATTTAATTGGGTCAAAGTAAATAATTAATATTATCCAATAACACTTAATTATTTTAATTTATAATTAAAATATCAAATATCAAATATTTTCGGCTACCCAAGTGCTCAATGAGAACACTTCATACTGTGGGACTCTCTAAGTCCAGACACATTCGTCATATAAGCCTAGCTTATATGTATACAATTCGGCAACCTCCGAATTCACAAAAACACGAAAAACTTTTTTGAACTGTATATGTCGAGGTCATCACATATGTTTAACAATCCCTCTGTCGTAGGCTATCCGAAATGTCCTTAGGAAACATAGATTACACTGTCAAGTTTCTGCCGCACACATCTCATATTTTCGACATATCAACGATTCTTTACAACTAATGAGAACACCATTTCTAATATATGCGATCAACCTCACGTGATCGGCTTTGGCCAAAGTCCTAAGAATCGTGACTAACTCACATGGATACATAAACCCTTTGTGGTATGCATACGGGCCGACAGATCTTATCTTGATACACACTTGATTAATGAGCACATCCGTCCACACCAAACGAACCTTCTAGCGGTGGTACCATAAGAGTTTCTGACTATATGGCATCAAAATGTGGAGGATCAAACACAAAATCAATATTATCCTATAGTCAAAGGATCACATATGTTGCTCGACTCGAGGAGATTCATATTGACGATGGTGTTTACTTCCAACTATTAGTAATCATCTTTGATTCATTCAGTATTCGCTCCAACGAATTTCCACCTTTCTATACGAGCTCTCTTTGCTCATGGTATAGATGTTTATGAAATTACAAGAAAACACTTGTGTTATTTTAGATTAATCTAATTAATTCAATTGGGTCAAAGTAAATAATTAATATTATCCAATAACACTTAATTATTTTAATTTATAATTAAAATATAAAATATAAAATATTATCGGCTACCCAAGTGCTCAATGAGAACACTTCATACTGTGGGACTCTCTAAATCCAGACACATTCGTCATATAAGCCTGGCTTATATGTATACAATTCGGAAACCTCTGAATTCACAAAAACACGAAAAACCTTTCTGAACTGTACAAGTCGAGGTCATCACTTATGTTTAACAATCCCTCTGTCGTAGGCTATCCGAAATATCCTTAGGAAACATAGATTACACTGTCAAGTTTCCACCGCACACATCTCATATTTTCGATATATCAACGATTCTTTACAACTAATGAGAACACCATTTCTGATATATGCGATCAACCTCAGGTGATCGGCTTTGGCCAAAGTCCTAAGAATCGTGACTAACTCATATGGATACCTAAACCCTTTGTGGTATGCATACGGGCCGACAGATCTTATCTTGATACACACTTGATTAATGAGCACATCGGTCCACACCAAACGAACCTTCTAGCGGTCATACCATAAGAGTTTCTGACTATGTGGCATCAAAATATGGAGGATCAAACACAAAATCAATATTATCCTATATTCAAAGGATCACATATGCTACTCGACTCGAGGAGATTCATATTGAAGATGGTGTTTACTTCCAACTATTAGTAATCATCTTTGATTCATTTAGTATTCGTTCCAACGAATTTCCATATTTCTATACGAGCTCTCTTTGCTCATGGTACATCAAGTTAAACCATTTGAACTTTAATTTCAATATACGACAAGTACTAGTCTTATAGGTCATAAGAATTCTACCGTATTCTAAAATCAATGACTAGGAAAATTTACTTTACGAATAGTTTGTAATAGTAATACCTTCCCAATATCGGAAAATCTAGTGTCAAATATTACTACATGACTATTCTAAGGACGATGTCATTCTAAGTATATTTATACATCAAACTTATATGCATTATGAAATAAATTACTATTAACAGGGTTGAAATGAAAATATAGATATTTTATTAATAAATAATAAAATATATCGTACAATCCATTATTCGGATTGGTGCTCCAAACACCAACTCCATCAAACTCCCACTTGCTCACTGTCAATCCAGATGGTACCGAAGTCTCATCTCCTCCACATGTTTATCGAATAACTCAGGAGATAAGGCCTTAGTAAGCGGGTCTGCTATTTTTTTTTTGGAATCGTTGAAAACCCCAAGCCAAACCACCCATTCCTGGCTTTAGCCGAGCAGGTAAGACCCCCGGATGTCCTAGGTTCTTAAAAAAAAACACATTCTCTGGACACCACCAAACCACGCCCCTTGGGGATGGGTCTACTATGTTGTCTTGTCCTTGAACCTTAAAGACAACTATAATTTTTGTTAAATAATCTCTCTAATAACATGATATTTTCTTTCCACGTGTTTAGACTTGGAATGTGCTCTTAGTTCATTAGCTTATGCAATGACTCCGCTATTATCACAATACAGTGGGATTGGATCCATAATACTAGGCATAATACCAAGTTCTCAGATAAAAGTTCTAATCTAAACAGCTTCTTTAGCGGCTTCCGAAGAATTTATAAATTCTGCCTTAGAGGTGGAATCAGCTGTTGAGCCTTGCTTTGAACATCGCCAACTAACCGCACCGCCATAAAGGGTAAATATATAGGCGGATGTAGAATTTCTATCATCCGAATCTCTTTGGAAGTCGGTGTCTATATAACCATTAACTTGTAGCTCATCTTCACTATAAATTAGAAACTTATCCTTAGTACCCTTAAGATATTTCAGGATATGTTTCACGGTTGTCCAATGATCATTACCCGAATCACATTGATATCGGCTAGTAAAACTAACGCCGAAACTGATATCTGGTCTTGTACATAGCATAACATACATAATGCTTCCAATACAAGATGCATATGGCAAGTTAGATATTCTATTTCTTTCTTTCTGAGTCTGAGGTGTTATTTTCTTCGAAAGATGTATGCCATATCAAAAAGATACATTTGCTGCCTTGCAGTTGGTAAAACTGTACATTTCTAACATTTTATCTATGTAAGTGGATTGCGACAACCCTATAAGCTTCCTTACTCTATCCCATTAGAGCCTTTTACCCAATATATATGAAGCTTCACCCATGTCTTTCTTGGAGAAGTTCTTGCAGATGTACACTTTCACATTTTGCATCAATCTTATATCATTCCCAATGATAAAGATATCATCTACATAAAAATAAAGGAATATTATCATGCTCTCACTAATTTTCATATAAACACATGGTTCTTCCTCGTTCTTAATGAATCTAGATAATCTAATTATCTCATCAAAATGATGATTCCAGCTTCGGGGTGCCTATTTAATTCCATAAATAGACTTATTGAGCTTACAAACCAAGTTTGAAGTCTCACAGGATATGAAACCCTCCGGCTGTTCCATATAGATATCCTCATTGATGAATCTATTTAGGAAAGCGATTTTCACATCCATCTACCATATCTCATAATCGTGATATACAGCAATGACAAAAAGAATATTAATGGATTTTAGCGTGGCTATTGGTGAATATATTTCCTTATAGTCAATCCCAGGACATTGAGTGTAACCTTTTGCTATTAGTCGGGTAATAAAGGTTTTCACCTTTCCATTAGGCCCTCATATCCTTTTATAAACCCATTTACAATCAATAGGTTTAACCCTTTAAGAAGCTCGATCAAGTCATGGACTTGATTGTCATGCATATAATCTATTTCGTATTTCATGGCTTCCCTCCATTTTCCCGAATCGATATCAAATATCGCCTGTTTATATGTAGTCGGATCTGGTTCCTCCAAGATGAGAATATCAGGGCTCGCATCAGATGTTAAAAATTGTCTATCATGAGGCTTTGATATTCTATTCGACTTACATGGAACATGTGTTGTAGATCCTTCACCTAATTAGATCTCTGGTTCTATCTAAGATTCCTTAATATTGGGATAAAACTCATCGAGTTCAATCTTTCTACAATTCCCACATTCTCTCTAAAATTTATTTTCAAGAAAAGTACAAAATGAGCAACAAATATATTTCATTGCTCAGAATCGTATAATTGATATCTTAACGAATTTTTAGTATATCCAACGAACCTATATTTATACCCCATGGGTGCTAGTTTAACCCGCCGCGTGACTCTAACGTACACATGACAACCCTAAATTTTTAAATATCTAAGACTTAGATTTCTACAGTACCATATATGATATGATGTCGTAGAAATAACTTTTGATGGAACTCCACTAAGTATGTGGGCAACAGTAAGTAAAGCATAACCATAAAGGAAATATGAAAGATCTGTATAGCTCATCATTGAACGCACAATTTTCTATAAAGTACGATTTCTCCCCTCAGACACACCATTGTGTTGAGGAGTTCAAGGTGGGCTATATTGGTTGAGAATTATATTCTCCCTTAAATAACTTATGAATTCACGACCTCGATCTGATCAAAGGCACTTGATGAATATCTTGGTTTGTTTTTCTACCTCGTTTCAGAATATTTTGAACTTTTCAAATGTTTTTGATTTATGTCTCATGAAATAGACATAACCATATATTCACTTATCATCAGTGAAAGTCACAAAGTAAGTTGAACCATCACGAGCGGCATGATTTAATGGACCATATACATCACTGTGTACTAGTTTCAATAAATCTTTATCATGGTGTCCAATGATAAGTGCATGAAAGTATACCTTGAACATTGCTAATTCGGCTTAATTATCATGTATTTAATCTTAATTATAGTTTATTTTATGTTTTATTATTATGAAGCAATGGAACATGAAGATTGGATCAATTACGCATGTTTTGGGACCTTACGGACACATCAGAAGCACGCAGGAAACGAGCAGAAATGTAGGAATCATTATCCTGCATGCCAAGCCACGCATCGCGACGCACAATGGCCACACGTCGCGACACGGATACATTTTCCAGGGTTTTTTGTTTAGTCCATTTTTTACTCAAATAAGGACTCCGAGACCCCTTTATATAAACCCAAGCTCTTCCAATAAGAAGGAGAGAAAAAAAGGAGAAAAAGAGAGAAGAAACACATAACATAGAGCCACAAACACAAATTGGGATTGAAGAATAAAGAAACTTCATACCATAAAGTATGCTACTGCAATCTCTTCAGGTTATGTCTCTTTCTTCCATGGAGAACTAATCTCCTAAGCAAAGCTAAGGATGAACTCTTGTAATTGATTTTTTATATTCTTGTTGTTGATTCCTAAATACTCTTAAACGTTTAATATAGTTGATGTTTATTATTCTTTATTATCTTTCATTTTATGAATCCAGAAACTGTGTTTATTCAACTTGCATATAGATTCAGTCATATTTTTTCTATGTGTGATTGAGGAACCCAGTTGTGACTGGTAAAGTTGTTTTATGAGTTGGTGTTCTCCTACAGTATTGCCTAAGGGTATATTATTGACGTTAGATAGGTCATAACGATAAATTTGTGTGTTGTTAACAAAGAGAAAATAAATCATCGATTACATTAGAATTTAATATGTCTAGAATTGATTATCTTCCGATTGTTGGTTTGGGATGTGAAAAATTCAATTGAGTAATAAAAAAGGAATCAATAATTGAATATATGAATTTGATACAAGAGGGAATCCCGACACTTTGCTGCCTCTCTCTATTGATAACCTTTACGTTTTTCGATTAATATTTACTTTAAATCACCAACTCAATCTATTTATTTTCATTAAGTTACTGCTAACATTTTCATTAAGTAAATCAGTCCCTTGTAACCATCTCTCTGAGGAATCGACACCCCAACTATATTGCGATAGCCGCAAGTACTTTTTGGGGGTAATCAAATCTTGGAATCATTACCGGGGAGACGGGTTACAAGCAAAAGGAGCAGATTTACTTGGTCAACAGCAAAAGCGGTAACTTCGTTCCATCTTATTTTTTTATTATTATTTACTTATTTATTTTATTTTATTTCAATTTCAGTTTTAGTTTAGTTTTGATTATTAGTTTATTTTTTAATTATTTATTTATTTTTCGTTTATTCTTTTATTTTTGTTTCTAGTTTTATTTGTGTTTAATTGCATGCCTAGACGTAGGGATAGGTTTGGTAGATTTGTTAGGATTGAAGAAGAAAACTCAGACACATAAAGTCTGTTTGATAATCTTTTTGCCACACCATCCACATCTAGCACACACAGTATGAGTGAGTACGAGAGACCACCCATGAGGACTCTTGAAGAGTACCTTCATCCCACTCGCACAGCTACACCATCGTACATCATGTTTCCTCCTAATGCATCACATATAGATTTTAAACATGGAATGATACAGTATCTCCCAACTTTCACGGTTTGGAGAACGAGAACCCTTATGTGCACATTAGAGAGTTTGAAGAAGTTGTAGCAACTTTCCATGACCAGTTTGGCACTATAGACACAATTAGACTTAAGTTCTTCCCTTTTGCCATTAAGGATAGAGTTAAAAGCTGGTTGTATTCTTTGAGACCTCGGTCAATAGGATCATGGGGATAGATGACACATGCATTCTTTAACAAATACTTCCCATACCATAAAACGAATGTCCTGAAAAGACAAATCTCTACCTTATCCCATAAAGACAATGAAACTCTTTATCAAACATGGGAGAGGTTTAAAGAGATGTTAGTTAGTTTTCCTCACCATAGGTATGAGAGTTGGCGGTTATTAAGTTATTTTAATGACAGTCTAACCCTTAGAGAGTGCTAATTTGTTGAGACAATGTGTAATCGTGAGTTTATCTGAAATGACCCTGATGAGGCATTAGAGTACTTAAATGACCTAGTTGAGAAATCTCACAATTGGATTGGACCTAATGCCATGGATAGCACTAACAGGACACACCCCACTCCTTCTAACAGAGGCATACACCACTTTAGGGAAGATGACAGTCTTAAGGCACAAGTTGAGCTATTAACTAGACAGATAAGAGCCTTAATAGCCAACGATAGCAAGATTATGCATGCAGTAGCCCACTTAGATCCCCAAGGGGTATGTTTTGTATGTAAGGGAATTAACCATCTAGCCCAAGAGTGCCCTTTATATAGTGAGATGAGGGAAACATATGAGGACCAATGCAATACCGTAATGATGTACAAGAAACCATATACACCATATTCAGACACTTATAATCCTAGTTGGCGGAACCACCCAAACTTTAGTTGGAAACATAAGTCTCAACAACCCATTCAAACATCACAGCCTAGAGGTTACAGTGCCCCCCAGTATCACACACATGCCGTTCCTATGAATTTTTTAGAAGATATTGTGCACGCATTTATAGAGGCCTAGAGTAAAACAAATCAAAGGTTTGAGTCATCGATAGCCCAAGTAGTTGAAGACAATAAGGAGATTAAGAGTCAAGTCTCTAAGTTGACTAACGTCCTGAGTGTGCAAGAACAAGGAAAATTTCCATCTCAGGCTCAACCTAATCCACAAGGGCAACACATGGCACAGGCTGATCATGCGGCAACCAATGTAAAGGGTGTACATGCCATAATAACTAGGAGCGGGAAAAAGGTAAGGATGTCGGACACCTCCAACACTGTAGGTGCGACTAAGGATAGTAGTACAGATACCCCTCATGAATAAAAAATGCCACATACCCCAGTTAGAATACCCTTTCCTCAATCACTTAGGCCCACAATGAGAGCTCCAGACCTTAATGGTGAGAT